>JAEOAD010000006.1:15660000-15757500 GCA_036365145.1 Orientallactaga sibirica
TATATTATTGCATTAAACCTTCATGTTATAGTGTAGTGAGAATAATATCATTCATTCTATTGGCTAACTCAATTATAAAAATACTAACTGGGTTTTTGTTATGTGCATCTTAGGGATATTTAGAAAGGTTGGCAGTATTAATTCAGGGAAGCAAAGTTGTTAACTCAAAGCAAATTCATTTTTTATAGATAGATTTTTCAAATGTTGATCTTCAATTTTGGAACTTTGGTTTTCATTCTGAATAGATACTTTAATGGAAAATGTGGATGATTTGCCTGAAAAATGATATGCCTTTAGTATAGGTTATGAAAAGCTCTAAAACAAATTCTTTGTTGATATTTCAATGGACAGAAAGTTTTGGGATTGTGCATGAGTTTGGGAAATAAGAAGGAGGGGCTAGATAAATGGCTCAGTGGGAAAAGTCTTTGCTGTGCAAGTAGCAGTATTTGAATTCAGATCCTCAGAACCCAGAAGAAGCCAGACACAATAGTACTAGCATCTGTAATCCTAGCATGCCTACCACAAGATGGAAGGGGGAGACAAGTGACTCTCCTGGAAGCTTGTGAGCCAGCTAGCCTAGCATACACAGTGGTGAACAATGAAAATGCTTGCCACCAACAAGGTAGAAGGCAAGGACCAGTTACTAAGGTTTTCTCTGAACTCCATATGTGTGTTGCAGCACTCCTATGCTTACACTAGTCACACCAAAAAGGGTGGCAGGGAAAAAGAAAGGATTTCATTGCAATAAATAAACAAATAAATAAATAAATAAATAAATAAATAAATAAATAAGTTTAGGCTTCCAAAGTCCCCTTTACTTAATAAAATGCATTACCCCTAAATATATTGCTCATAATAGTGTATACTGCAAGCTACAGAAGCAGTCTCAAATTTTCTCTGATGCTTGTTCCACCCCTCCTCTGAGAATGCTCTTTCATCTCCTGAAGTACAATGGAGCTTTCTCTGAAATTCTCTTTTCTAAGAGAGTTTCTTCAGAAATAATACAATATGCTGAGAGTGGTCTCCCTGAAATCTCATTATCTAGGGAAGATTTATTATTGGAGAAGAAATTAAAGACATCATCATGTCTATCTGGTTAGACTGTCATGTTCTTGTCAGAGCTATGACCCAAGAGACTTGACATGTATCCTTCTTATATTTTGGCATTACCTCCCCCAGAGTGCATAGGAACTTTGTCCCAGGTTATCCAGTCTTTGGGCTCATTCATGTCCCTGAAAAATCATTTACTCTTCCTCCAGAATCGCCAAAAGCCACCCGTTCCTCTTCATCTATTAAAAAAAGAGGCATTTTTGGACTGGAGAGATGGCTCAGTGGATAAGTGCCATATACAAGTGTGAGTGGTTGATTTCAGATCCCCAAAACCCATCTAAAAGTGGACAATGTAGCCGGCATCTGCAGCCCTGACATACACACTGCAAGAAGGGAGGCAGACGCAGAAAATTTCACCAGCAGCCTGCCATCCAGCTTGCTTGGCAATGAAGCAGTGAACGATTAGAGTTCCTGCCTCAAATGAGGTAGAAGATAAGGATCAACACGTCAAAGTTGTCTTCTGAAAATCCCATGTACACTACTGTACACTTGTGCACACACACATAAACATGTGTACACTCATGTGCATAGACATGTTATGCACATGTACATATATACACAGACGTCAAAAAGAGAGAGAGAGAGAGAGCCATTGACGCTTCAACATTCTGGCCCCCCTTTGAGCTTCACACCCTGTAACTCCCTGTGAATGTGTCTTTTGTCAATTTGCTTTACGGGCTCCAGTTATTGAACACTCAGGAAGTGGAAAGAAAGTTCTCTTCTCACACCTACACTTCGGATCCTCTCCCCCTCTAGATTTATGTTTTGATTTTAATTCCTTTTGAAACTTCCTACTGGTCATAGAGGCATTCACCAGAAGCATCGCCAAGCCCAAGAGCAGGTCACCGCTACTTGGTTTAATCACACTTCAGTTCACGTGAGGTGTTGCTTCAGGCTGACGGAGAAAGGCAGTATTAGGAAGATTCACAAATACTTTATTTTAAAATTCCTTTTTATCATTTCTACTGAAAAAATGAGAAAGAAGTTAAGAAAAAGAAAGAAAACAAACCGAACAACATGGAATAACCACAATATCTTTATTTTCCCGAAGGTTGTTTCCTGTGAAGAGATATGCTTTGTGATACTGCAAACAACTTTTGTGGTGTGATTCAGCCAAGCCTAGTACCCCCTGCTCACCACCACAAAGTCCAGTGTTCCTCCCACACATGTCTGTGGTACATGGCGGGCCACGTGTGACACTTGTGAGAAAGGGAGCATCCTGACTTTGTCCTGTAGTTGCAAGAACTCTTCTGTGATTCCCACAGATCTTTCAGGCATGAGGTCATATGTGACTGGCTATAATGCAGTGACCACACTATGGAAGGGTTAATAGAATTGGAATCACTTTTCTTTTATCCCAAAGAGAACATTAGAACAGCAGTTCACTGTGAATAAGTCATAAATGAAAGTGAGAGCAACAGCATGTCTCTATGATTTTGACCACTCTGTAGATATCATTAAAAGTATCATTAAGGGCTGGAGAGATGGCTTAGGGGTTAAGGCGCCTGCCTCCTAAGCCTAAGAACACTGGTTCCAATCTCCAGCGGTTCCCATCTCCAGGTCCCACGTTTAGCCAGATGCAAAGTGACGCAAGGGCGCAATGCTGCACTTGACCACAAGGGGGCACACACATCTGGATTTCGTTCGCAGCAGCTGAGACACTGCTGGTGCGCCCATCTCTATCTGTCTTCCTCTCTCTCTGTCTCTCTCTCTCTGTCTCTCTCTCTCTCTGTCTCTCTCCAAAAACATAATAAAAAAAAAGTTTTTAAAAAAAGTATCATTAAAAGTGAGATCAACAGCGAGTCTCTATGATTTTGACCACTCTGTAGATATCATTAAAAGGTATTTCTGGTCAAAATTACAGTGATGGTTGTGATGATTAACGTTGTCAACTCAGCAGAATCTAGAATCATCTAAGAGATACATCTCTGGGAATGTCTGAGAGAGTTTCCAGACTTGGTTAGTTGAGGTGGAAAACCCCACCCTAACTGTGGCTGCATCGTTTCGTGGGCTGTGTCCTCTGAATGAATAAAAAAGTGGCCGCAAGCCGAGCTCCGGTGGTCATCGCATTCCGGCTTCCTGACTGCGGATGGAATGGGATCCGTGGCTTTACGCTCTTGTTTACCAAGCATCCCTTGCCACGATAGACTTGATCTCCTTGAACTGAAAGTCATGTGTCCAGTAGCAGAACAGCTGGAGAGGATAGGGTGCTTAAGCCCCGTGGAGCCCAGAAAATTTCATCACCAGCCCCAGACGCTGGACACGGACCTGGAGGATTTGATGTTTGCCTTGCTGGGTTTCCTTCTTGCCTTGCTCTGACCTGTCCTTGCAGTTCTTCCCTTCCTCCCTTGCGGATTGAAAATGTGGACCCTTTGCCATTCTATGTGAGAATTATGTAACTTGCTTTTTGGTTTTACAGGGACTGAAAGTTAAAAGATCGAGTCTCAGAAGAGACTTTTCACATACACTTTTTGAACAATGCAGGAATTGATAGGAACGTTTAAGAGATAAATTAATTTGTGTGGGCATGTGTTTATGGGTGCATTCTTGCATGTATGCACTACTTTCCATACAGCTTTATGTGGATGCCCGTGGGATGAAATGCAACTGAAATTTATTTGCAGTGGCTAGAAGCCCTGTCATGCCCATATTCTCTGTTCATCTCTCTGTATCTCTGTGCTTGCAAACAAGTAAGTAAATAAATAAATAAAAATAAATAGTAAGATATGTAAGAAAGATAATGAGATCTAGTCACATTAATTTAAATTATTAAAGAGAGTACTTTAATAATGCTAAACGGGTTGCTAGTAATTAGCTTTTAACGATGGACAAAAATCTAGACTTATGAACTAGTCTGACAGTAAGAAATATTTTTAAATTCCAGTTTTAAAACAATCAGATAATTTATCAGGAGAACTTCACCTCCTGGGCCATAGATCAGAACCATAATATTGAGGATGCAATATTAACATAGAATTCACGTACAATGGGGTTTGTGTAACAAGATGTGTTTGTCATATCGATGTGTGAACACATAACTAAATAGAGACCACAGGCTTAACTACAGTAATACATCTACAACAGGAGCTGTGAATTCATTTAAAATTTGTACTTTCCTCCCCACAAATATTTGCTCAACTCAAGGTAGATATTATCTGTATAAATGCACAATCCAGTTGGGAAATAATAAACACCTTTAAAATTTTCTCGCAATATTTAGTGTCCAGGAATTAGTCTACATTATGCTATAGACATTTGTGAGGGAGTAACAATGTAGGTGGAACAAAAACAGCTTATGTGGAAGTTAATAAGCGCTTTCTGAAGCCTATGTAAAAAGAGAAGTTGGAGATTGGAAAATCAGGACCATGGAGGCTTTGAAGGATACAGGGGTGAGAAGCTGAAACTAATTTAAAAAGATCATTCTGAGATTAAGGGGCATGAGGTGGACTGGGGAGAGCCACACACAGGTCGCTAGAGGTTGAGGACAGAAGAAGTGTTCAGACTAGACAAGAACATTCATTAGAAAGACTCATCAGTATAGAACAAGGAAAATTAATACCTGTTACTAAATCTTTATTGATGCTGTCCCTTCACATTGAACCCAACTTCCTATAAACCTATTGGCTATTTAATGAGGCAATATTTTACTATATTAGGAAAGCATTTCCAAGCTTGCCTCATGTTAAGATACATTCGGTCGTTGAAAAAAACTGAAACTAACTGGTCATGGTGGCCCATGCTTTTCATCCCAGCACATGGGAGGCAGAGGTAGGAGGATTATCATGAGTTCAAGGCTAGCCTGATACTACATAGTGAATTCCAGGTCAGCCTGGACTAGAGAGAGACCCTACCTTGAAAAACTCATTATATATATATATATATATATATATGGTTTTGAAGCTACACTTCAGTGTAGTGTAGTGTAGTCAGAGTACAGCAACTACACCTTGAAAATGTATATTTCTTTCATGAAGAAACAAAACTCAAGGAAAAAAATATAAACTATAATTGTGCCTCTATAACATCTTTATCAAAAATAAAATTTTAAAAAGAAGAAGGTAGAAAAGGAAAGTGACCAAAAAACAAACAAACAAACAAAAACACAAAAGTTTGTGATGTGGACTTAAGTCTATCCCCTCCCCATTGAAGAGAATCTTACGATTCATTCCCCTTTCTCTTCAGTGTCCTCAGAGGTTGACACTCTAAGGAACTCCAATAAGTTCATCACTTCACCAAGCTGGACTTTGGGATAATCATTGCTTTGGTCTGCTGTTGGTACCCTATCTGAAGGAGATAGATATTGTTAGAGTCTCCCCAAGAAAAATAGCACAACTCAGACTTCAGAACTTTTTCCTAGCTCTACTATTTCTCAAACTGATCTCGTCATAATAACACTTATGCCATACAGGCATTTTTTTTTCCACAGCAATATTCTGATTTCCTTTAAAAATCATATCATGAGAGGCTAAAGAGATGGCTTAGCGGTTAAGGCACATACATGCCTACAAAGCCTATGGACCCCAGTTCAATTCTCCAGGTCCGAAGTAAGCCATATGCACAAGGGGGCGCACATGTCTGGAGTTCATTTGCAGTGACTAGAAGTCCTGGAGTGCCCATTCTTACTTTCCCCCCCTCTCTCTTCCCCTCTCTGTCTCAAATAAATAAATAAATAAATAAATAAATAAATAAATAAATAAATAAATATAAAATCTTTAAAAAATTTAAAAATCCTATCATGAGGTTGCCTTTTCTGCAAATTAATTACATTTAATCTAATTTAATTTATTTTGAGGTAGGGTCTCACTCTAGCCCAGGCTGACTTGGAATTCACTATGTAGTCTCAGGGTGGCCTCGAACTCATGGCAATCTTCCTACCTCTGCATCCCGAGTGCTGGGATTAAAGGTGTGTGCCACCACAGCCATCTTAATTTACAGTTTACTTTTGGCTTTTCCAAGAGCTATACATTCTGTTATCATTTGAATAAGCAACCCCAGCTTGACACAATTTGAAAGTTAAAAAAAAAATCCTTCAGTAGTAAGATCTAGTGGGAAGCCTTATTTACCTCACTGCGGACATGAGAGGCTACTCATAGGCCCCAATTCTTCCTCTCCCTCCTAATTTCACTTCCCTCACTGCCACAAGGTGAGCAAGTTTCCTCTCCCATGCACTCCTGCATCATCACAGCCCCCAAATCAGCAGGGCCAATGGCTCGTGCATGAGGATCTCCAGAACTGTGAGCCAAAGTTAACCTTTCCTCTTTGTGAATGGATCATGTGAGTATTTGTCACAAAACAGTAAACCAACTAACACCATTCCTAGTGAGTAGGATTGTTTGTTTTCTTATATCCATAGAACAGGACTAACTTGATGTTCAAGTGGAAGTGTGCAGCAAAAACATGTTGGCTATTGAAGTTTCTTCTGTTCCAAGTCCATAATTCATTACATCAGTTCATAATGGAGGTTTTGAGTACATGGATATCACTGGCATTCTATAAATTCACGGTGTTAAAAGCTACATTAAAGCCAGGTGTGGTGGCACATGCCTTTAATCCCAGCACTCAGGAGGCAGAGGTAGGAGCATTGCCATGAGTTCAAGGCCACCCTGAGACTACAGAGTGAATTCTAGGTCAGCCTGGGCTAGAGACCCTATCTTAAAAAAATTAAAAAAAAAAGCTATACTACTTCTGTGTGGAGATATATATATATATATTAAAAATATGAACTACAAACAAGAATGTTCAGAATGACCTAGTTGAAAAGCCTTCAGTCAGGGTCTGAAACTATGCTAATAATAAGTTCATCCTCCAGGTTTTTTTTTTTTTCTGAAAGAATAAATCCATGTTTGGTAACATATGTTCCCCATATTATGTAGATGTTCTGAAGATATTGACTGAATAACTTACATAATTATTTGATCATGTTTAGCCTACCTTCAGGTATTTCTGCTTGCTTTTCCAGCAAGGGAAATCCTTATTAGTAATCGTGCTTCTTAACACTGAAAAAACCTTGTACTTCTCTGACTATTCCATGCTCATTTTCTTGGCACATGTTTCCAGAGTGACTATTATCCCTCAGACATTTGTTTCTAGGGAGGCAGTCAGGAATGAAAAAAAACAAGTACTTGTTACCTTCTAGTGAGAGAGAGGTAAGTGGGAAATGATCAGCCCAGTCAACACGCACGGTTACACCAGAGGAAAAGAATGTATGCTGGTGGTGCGGAGCGGACATGGGGTTTCAGGTTAGTGAGGAAGTCAGAGGAGGATTCTTCTCAAGCAGATCCTTGAGCCAGTGGAGCTGGAGAGCCACATGGAACCCCGGGGGTGGGGAGATGACACTGGCTGCTAGGAGAGAAGTACAAATACCGTGAGCTGAAAGTGACAGGAGTGAGCTGCCTCGGAGGCAAGAGAGGAATGATTGTAGAAGGGTCATGTTTGCAGGAAGGCAAAACAATGCTTTCCAATTCCACAGACAATATTTATATGCCAATTACTGTATTCAAGGTATGCTTTGAAGAATTATGCTCATGTGAACACACTTAGCACCTACAATAACTATGAGTGTGAGACACTATTACCTCTAATGTAAGGGTGAAGTGCATTTGATTGCTCAAGGCTACAAAGTGAAGTTTAGACAGACTGTATTATAATTTGAAAGCCAACTTCTGCACCTACTATTATTTATCTTCCCTTGTCTACCCTACACTTTTGTTGTAGACAAGAAAGAGATAAAATATATAAAGTGTATTGTATACATACTCTCATCTTCCTGAGCAACCCTCAACCGTATGAGTAAAGATTTGAAATATCAAAGGAAATAGATTTCTGTGGTGTGTCCCAAGACTAAGTTTTAGGCAGTAGATTTTTTTCCTTATGCATCTTCTCCATTATTTCTATTTGATTATTGGTATAAGGTCCATGACATAGGTTCTATACAGATAGAAATTACATATTGATTTACCCTGAAAGATGTATCACTTCGGTACATCATTTCTGAGAGGGGTTATTATGGTCATCCAGGCATGCGGGCTTCACTGACAGCCATGCCTTTGATCCCTTTTGGGGACAATCCATGCTCCCTCCCTCATCAGGTATGGCTGTCAGTGCCGATGAATGTGGTCAGAGAAGCATGTTCAGACACGACTTCACACGGGGAGCCTGCTTCTTGTCCCACAAGCTTCCCATTGTTTCCAGGGAGAAAACAGAATGTGCTGCCTGCATCTGTGACTGTTTCTTGTACAATCCAAATGATGGGAGAAAGTCTTGGTTGCTAGATGCCTTATTTTTCCTTGAAGATTACTGGAATCTACTCCCTGAAATGACATCACAGGGATCTTACTGAGCACATGCGTCAGAAACAGAGTCGGTGATAAGAATGGTGAACTTATTTTCTGCGACGGAAAACCAAAGCGAAGGAGGAAGAAGTTTGCAAGTGAAGAGTACTGAGTACAAAACAAAATGCCTCCGACAGAATAAAGGAGAACTGCTTTAGGTTGCCATGTGCTCGGAAACTAAATCGAATGGGACTAGGTATATTCGATGTCTCAAGCTAGTATTTTTTGTGAGATAGATAAATGACACTTGGCCTATATGCCTTAGTTTCTTCATTTGTAAAATGTCTATAATAATGGCATTTAGCACATTGGGTCTTTTTGTTAACTAACTGCTTGACATTTGCAAGGTTTGGTGCAGTCGGAGAAATAGGACACAGTAAATGTCCACTACTACGTTACTAGCCTTTGTTGAAGCTTTCTTGTCTCATAAAGGAATGGTTTTCTAATTTTATAAACACATGACCCTTGGATAACTTCTTCAAGTTCTAAATAAGTCCTTGATTTTAAAAAAATCCACTCCCCACCTCTACTGGTTAAATGACTCCCATTTACCCATGAAGACCAGACGTCCTGGCTATGCACTGAAAAGTTTTTAGACTCCAGATCAACCTGAACTAAACCACATACCTATTCACGAGGAAGCTCTTGTCGTCACCTGCTCTTGTTTTGAATGGTCGGCTGTTGTTGTGTCTTGACTTCTCAACTCAGCCTCTCACTGATATTTCTGTCATTCAAGAGTCAACTAAAGTATTCACTTCCTGGAGAACTCCTATTTTTTTTAATTTTATTGACTTATTTATTTGTTTTGTTTTTGAGGTAGGGTCTCACTCTAGCCCAGGCTGACCTGGATTTCACTTTGTAGTCACAGGGTGGCCTCGAACTCACAGTGATCCTCCTACCTCTGTCTCCCTAGTGCTGGGATTAAAGGCGTGCGCCACCATGCCCGGCTAGAGAACTTTTATTTTTGTTCTCTCATAAAACTGTTCTCTTCCTTATAAAAACTTTTTTCCAGTGTGCATTTGTGTCTCTTGTATGAAGTGTTTTCTACCCTGGCTTACAGTCCAGCTCATGTTATACCTCTTCTGGTATACTGAGGGCCTCTGCACATATGCAGCATTTTTCCCATTGAGAGATGGAGTTTGTATCCCCTCCCAGTGAGACCATGGTGGGCCAAAGACTGCTTGACACATAGAATTTTTAAACAAACCCTATAATTCTGTGTCAGGTCTTAAGAGAAGAGTAACATTCATTTCTAAGTTCTTCATCATTTCCTCTTGAGAAAGCTAGTGACCATGTAAAAAGTCCTATTCTAGGGCTGGAGAGATGGCTTAGTGGTTAAGGCATTTGCCTGCAAAGCCAAAGGATCCCAGGACCCAAGTAAGCCAGATGCACAAGGGGGTGCATGCATCTGGAGTTCTTTTGCAGTAGCTGGATGCCCTGGTGAACCCATTCTCTCTCTCTCTTTTTCTTTCTCTCTCTTAAATAAGTAAATAAATAAAAGATTTAAAAAAGAATCCTATTCCTTGATTTCCATGTTGGGGAAGACATAAAGTTTCTCCTGTTGATAGTCCTCCTCCTGTGACCTCTGCCTACCCTTAACTACCCATCCACACTCCAGACAGCCACCAGCTGAAATGCCACCTAAAGATTTTTGTTGACAATTCATGATAAACCTTCATTGCCTAGCAGTTCACTATCTTAATTCCCAATTGAAAAAAAAACAACACCCAATGTGTTAAAAAGCTGCTTATTGTTTTAAATTACTATTTTGTGACACCATTTCATTTTGATGTGCTCTCCAAGTCTTACGTGCTGAAACCTAACTGCCATCAAGTGGTAGAGGTTTTTTTTTTAATTTTTTTTTAATTTTTACTTATTTTTAAAGAGAGACACAGAGAGAGACAGACAGAGAGGGAGAGGGAGACAGATAGAGATGGGCGCGCCAGCAGTCTCTCAGCTGCCGTGAATGAAATCCAGATGTGTGCGCCCCCTTGTGGGCAAGTGTGGCATTGCGCCCTTGCATCACTTTGCATCTGGCTAAACGTGGGACCTGGAGATTGGAACCCAGTTCTTAGGCTTAGCAGGCAGGCGCCTTAACCGCTAAGCCATCTCTCCAGCCCAAGTGGTAGAGGTTTTGATGGTTAAGTCCTAAGGGAAAAGCCCACATGGGTGGAAGTGGTAGTCATATGAATGGACTTGAGGGAGTAGGTTTGGTCCCTTCGGATCTCCCAACAAGTGAGGTCATAGCATCCCATTCCATATGTTATTATGTCCTTTGTGCCAAGGGAGGACGCACAGGCTGTGCCATCCATGAGCAACAGGCCCTCACTAGACATCACGCCTACTAACACCTTGATCTCCTTGATCTTGGACTTTTCAGCCTCTATAACTGGGAGGAAAAAAAAATGTTTTATTATAAATGTCCCATATTCTGGGATTGTGTTACAACACCACTGACTAAGGGGAGATGGTTTGTGACCTATAAAGAAAAATAAAATATCCTTCTCTTACCTAAGCTTTTCAGCAGCAAAGACTGTTGTGCTCGCCTTTGTATCTTGGCAGCAACCCCTACAAGGAACACACTCTTGCATGGGGCTGGATTTGCTATTGCTAGACTCTCCAGTGTTTTCTATGGTAGGGGTATATTTCTATTCAAAAATAGAAAACGTTCCACTTATATTCGTGTTTTAAGATACATAATCCACATCTGGAGGTGCAGTTGTGGAAAGTTGTGGAATCTTTAGAGGTTGAGCCTTGCTGGAGGACTTGTGCCCCTGAGGGATGTGGTGGGTTTTGAGGTGTTACAGCCCTGCCCCCACCCCCCTTCCTTCTCTCTGCTTCTTCCCAGCTCATGAGATGCTTGCCTCCTGCTCCTGCTAGGCTTTCTCCACCTTGATGAATTCCACCCTGTGGAACTGTAATCCAAATTAAACCCTTTTCCTTCCATAACTTGCTTCTGCTCTGGTATTTTCCTCCAGCAATGAGAAAGTGACTGATAAAGGGTATTGATCCTCGGCTATACATCAG
This sequence comes from Orientallactaga sibirica, assembly GCA_036365145.1. Lineage (NCBI taxonomy): Eukaryota > Metazoa > Chordata > Mammalia > Rodentia > Dipodidae > Orientallactaga > Orientallactaga sibirica. The sequence goes on from JAEOAD010000006.1 coordinate 15,671,469, forward strand.
AAACAGAGAATTTGAATCCCAGAAGTAGATTTCAAACATATGAAACATATGTAGTCTTTCGTTTATAAAACTGAAAGTTAGTTTTTAAAAGAAAAACTTAAAAAAAAAGAATATAGTAAAATGAAAACGGATACTTCTTTAATTTAGGGTTGAGAAATAGTGAGTTGACTAATGAAAACATTTCCATTTCATCCAATGAGGACAGGAAGTTTTCCTTACAATGAGAATTAGTGAACATTCTCATTATAAGAGACTTGAAGTCACACAGTAACACATTCATTATGTATACACAATTGTGAACTATTGAGCATGCATTTGACCCTATTCAATTTGGAGACAGGCTAGAGATGGTAAATGAGCTATAGATCCTGTCCTCCAGGTGCCTATGTCTCATAAACTCTGTTAAGGAATTATTTTTGCCTATGACTCAGTAAAATCTTATTCGGCAGAATGTCATTTTGGGGGCTAAAACTGCATGAAAACTGTCTATATGGACGCAGCTCAGAGGAAGGGAGGTAAAGGAGGGTATTCTTAAAAGTGTGAATGATGGACACACGTTGTCCAAGGAAAAGCAATGCCCGGTGAAGGAATGAGAACACAGAGGTAACATAAGCTCGGTGTTCCTCTGTGAGAGAGCGGAAGACACCAGAAAGGAGAGTGTGCACGTGTGCGTGTCCTCGTCCACACGAGAGATGATTGATAAGTATAAACAAATGTGTATTCTGATTCCAGGGAATTTTCCTTGAATTTTGTTTGTTTGTTTGTTTTGTTTACCAAGGTAGGGTCTCATTCCAGCCCAGGCTGACCTGGAATTCACTATGTAGTCTCAGGGTGGCCTCAAACTCACAGCGATCCTTCTACCTCTGCCTCCCCAGTGTTGGGACCCACAACACCCAGCTCTTGAATACTTTTAAGAGTATATATATTTTTTCTCCCAGCCCTCTGATCTATAGGAGTTAACACTCCATCGTGTGGACAAATTTGTATTTCTTACAATGATGGAAGATTCTAGATGATAGATAGACAGCAAGACTTTCAGAATTGTTAGTGGCTAAGTGTGTTAAAATATGTACTAACTTTAGAGACAATGTAAAATTAACATAGTGAAGACAAAGAATTGTGATGTATGGGGTGTGAAAACCCAACCCAGCTAGTCAATTGTTTCACATTTCAGTCAGGTTGATATTCCAGGTTCCCCAAGTGCTGCCTTCTTCAGGCTGGGTTATTACTTCATGCCTTCACCCCATAACAATGTATCTTAATAAACCTGACCCTTACACATTTATATCTCAACTAGCTGATTGATATATCAATCTTTCCAAACACTATATTGATCAGTTGATAAGCCCCATCCACAGGAACTTCGAAGTAACTATGCTTTTGTGAAATAATTTTGGTATATATGCATATGCAGTATGTGGTGTGTGTGTGTGTGTGTGTGTGTGTGTGTGCAGTTTACACATAGATGCACATACCCCATGTGCCCAGTAAGCCCCATCCATTGGAACTTCAAAGTAACTATGCTTTTGTGAAATAATTTTGGTATATATGCATATGCAGTATGTGTGTGTGTGTGTGTGTGTGTGTGTGTGTGTGTGTGTGCAGTTTACACATAGATGCACATACCCCATGTGCCTAGTAAGCCCCATCCATTGGAACTTCAAAGTAACTATGCTTTTGTGAAATAATTTTGGCATATATGCAGTCCGTGGTGTGTGTGTGTGTGTGTGTGTGTGTGTGTGTGTGTGTGCGCACACACGCGTACGTGTGCAGTTTACGCATAGATTCATATGCACACAGGTAGATGACAGGTGTCCTCTTTGGCTCTTCTGACATATTTCTTTAAGACAGTCTCTGGTTGAATGTGGAACACTACATCCCCCCGCCCCCGCACCCCCGCCGCCCATTTGTGGATTAGGCTGGCTGACCAGAGTTAGGCTAGCTGACCAGGGAGTCTCTGCCACCTCTTAGTGCATGGGATACAGACATGCACAGCCATACTCGGCTTCCTTACATGGGTGCTGGGACCTTAATCTCATCCACATGCTTGTGCATGCGGCAAGTGCTCTAACCCTTGAGCCATCTCCCCAGTCCCCATACCTATGCTTTCTATGTGCAGCCAGGCTGGAATCAGGTTGACCTATTGTTGAAAGGCACTGAGGGAATCCTGTGGCCAGGTAATATTTTCAATGGGTTTCCTAATATCACAGCTAATAGTGGAACACCTGGAATAAGGAACTTTTGATGCCAAATCTCATTCTATGCTGCTTTGAAGGCACCATTAATCAAATCCCCAAATGGACCATGATAAAGGGTGGTCAAGCTCCCATATTTCATTTCATTTACCTCCTTTATCTTTCCCCAGTCCTTGAGTGTATTTCTAAGCTTGAACTAGGCCTGGCTTCCTTTCTTCTCTTGGTTTCTCAAAGACAGAGGGCTAGAAATGGGGTTGCCTTCCGGTGGCCATGGTAAGGACATTTCTCACCACATCCTCTCCTTAATCTTCAAACTTAGAAGCACAAAAAAGGAAACTCTTAAAAGTTCATTTTATGACATTTTTCCTCTTTCAATCATATAACTTTAAAAATGCCCTAACCAATTTATTTATTTATTTTTTCAAAAAAAGTAGTAGAAAATTCCCTTCTGGACTTATTTTCCATGTGCTGAGTTTGAGCCTGGAGCACATTTTTTTACTGCTGGAAATCAGGGGTTATAATGAAAATGCTGACACAACCTCAACCATAGAGGTGCTAGCAGGCACTGCTGTAATAAATAATATGGGAAATATTTTACACTTCAAGGCAATTACATGTTCAGCCATCTTTAGGATAGCTGGCCCATGAAGGGTAGGGATTAGGTTTCTCTGACAAGTGTAAAAGGCCCGTGACTCATGAATGCCGGGAGGTATGAATGAATTACAAGAGCTGAGTGAAAGCCACATAATCACCTATCACAGGTAAAAAATATATACATATATTGTTTATTTGTAGGGGAAAAGGATGCCAAAATGTAGCCCAAGCATTTTTGCCAGTTTAGGCTTCCACCAACCAGGCTGGAGGTGCTGGGTGTTGGGCAAGACTCACTATGAACTCAGAAGATATTTCTGTATGCATCAAGAGGGTGGTTTTTATTTGTGACCTTTCCTTCATATAAATACATTTTCATTGGACATTAAAGAGATGACTTATGCTCCATAAAGGATAAGAGCATCTATGTAGCTACAGAGAGTCACGCAGCCCAGGGCAGGGGGGGGGGCTCAGGAGAGAGTGGCAGAGCCCTCCCTGGCAGTTTTGCCCCATCTCTGTGTTCTCTGGCGTGCTCTGACTTGTCCTTCTTTGCTAAATTCATTCTTTCCTCCATCCTTGAGAACAGCAGTGACTGTTCAGGTGTCCCCTGCCAGGGGCTATTCACCTACGGGTATGGGGAGTTTTCACTTCTCTTTCTCCTTAAATGCTTTGAACCAAAATGAGGGTACAGGAATGGCTTGTGTTGTAGGAATTACTCTACAGCCTACTCAGATGTGCCTTAATGGTGCCTAATTTCTAAGACATACGTGCTCAGCAACTGTCCTCCTTCAATTTGTTTGCTGATTTTGACCTTCCTTGTAAGGTTCATTGGACTAGAAGCCCATGTGTCTTATTCATGTTTCAACGTCCGTCCATACCCTAGCCTGATTCACAGCATTAAATTTAGTTAAAGAAGTAGCCTTGCAGATTAAGACATTTCAGATGTCTGTTCATTTCATAAACAATATTGTGCTTGATCCTGGGAGCAAGTATTGATTCAGTCATTTTGCTGTAAGTGATTCACACTTTCCACCCAGAGGAATTCTTTTCCTAGGAGGGAGCTTAACTGAGTGAATGATCATGGTATTGTGTGACCAATGCTATGAACAGTGCACAGACCAGATAGAACACTGGCCAGGGGCACGCTTTGTTCTGTGTATATCACTAACTATAAGTACTTGTAGCAGTCGGCTTTGTGTTGCCAGTCATTACTTCATTTATGTTTTTTTAAATTATTTTTATGTTTTTATATTTATTTATTTATTTATTTGTTTGTTTGTTTTTTAGAGACAGAGAGGGAGAGAGAAAGAGAGAGCATGGGCAGGCCAGGACCTCTAGCCACTGCAGATGAACTCCAGATGCATGTACCACCATGTGTATCTGGCTTACGTGGGACCTGGAGGATTGAACCAGGGTCCTTAGGCTTCACAGGCATGCGCCTTAACCACTAAGCCATCTCTCCAGCCCTCATTTATGTTTTACCACCCCCAAGTAATCACCAGCAACTTCTCTATCCTTATTACTTCTATAGCACTTGGCATGTATTTTGTCACCTCTAGTGACTCGGATATTATGACAAGAGTCAATAAGTGTCTTAGTCCATTTGAATTGTCATAACAATTCCATAAACTAGATAACTCATCAACAGTCATTTTTCACGGTTCTGGAGGCTGGGAAGTTCACTATCAAGGTGTTGGTAGATTTGGTGTCTGTTGATAGACTACTTCCTGGTTCATAGTCAGCTGTATTCTTAACATCTTCGCAGATAGGAAGGGCAGGGAGACTCCCTGGAGCTAATTTTAAAAGGTCACTGACCCTATCATCACGGCTCTGCCATTATGACCTAAGTTGCTGCAACACCGTCACATTTGGGGTCAAGATTTCAATATATGGAATGAGGGCAAGCATCCAGTCAATAACACTGATGGCAACCAGTAATATGACCATTGAGTTAAATCACCTAGGAACAAAGACCAGTGATTTACAGGCTTATGACATTTTCTGAACTATATGAGCATTTGTTTCCTGGTCTATAGAAATGGTGAATATCTCACAATTTGATTTTGTGAATGGACAAGGTATAACTCAATAAATTTTATCCTCTCAGTGTTTTCATCTAAATAAATATCAATTTATTAGTGTTCATGAGATAGATTATATGCTTAGAACTTATGAATGTAATGATTCCCAGAAATAATATAGCATTTAATAATTTAGGAGCACGGATTGCTGGTTGCATTATGCAATGCAGTTAAGTTTGCTTCATTTAGATTAGGTATTTTTAGACTTATTTTGTGTCTTCATATGACTGTTCCTTAATGTACTCACCAATAACTGTTCATCAAATCTCCTTTTTTCAAGTCATGACACTAAAGTGCACAAGAAGATAGAGGCCTAGCAACAGTATTAGTCGCCAGTACTTATCACTGCTGTCCCTACACACCTACCCTGTTTGGAGAACAAAGTATGGACAGTCCACCTAAAAGAAGAGAGGGGTCTTATGTTTTATTGACCTTATTTTTTAAATTTTCTGATGGGATTCCACTGGTAGTGTTCACACTGCAGAGATACTAGCAAGGGTTGGTGGGAAGGCTGCAATACATATCACTTGAGTGTGTGTGTGTGTGTGTGTGTGTGTGTGTGTGTGTGTGTGTGCACATGAGCATGTGTAACTAGTGCATACAGGGAAAATCAAAAGGCCCTGGGGGCTTAGTGACAGACACTTTACTGTACTTGTCACCTTGTGTTACAGAGATCTGAGGACTTTTTCTTCCTGGGCCACTCACATTGAAGCCTGAGTGTTGAAAATAGCTATTTTATATTCAACCTTGTTCACTCTGATGAAGAATAAAATGAAAGCCCAGGAACTGAAAATTCATATTTATTATATTTCAAGCTTTACATGAGTAACTTCAGCATCTAATTATGCTATAATTTAATGAAATAATTGTCAAGTAGTAGCTTTGACGCACAAGTTCCCTGAAATGTACTACTTACGATAACAAAGAACCTAGAAAATTTAATTATCTTACACCCATTTTTCTGCTATGGGTAGATATCCTTATAAATACTGTATTTAATTTTCGCTTAATAAAATTGTGAAACCAAGCCACAGAATTTCAAAGAGGTGCTCTTTAAATATTTGCAAGGCCCTATAAAGTAACCCATAAAAGCACATGTATTATTGCCTCTGTATACATATTTTTTCATTCACAGATAAAGCCATGATTATTCAAGAGGTTTAAAGTAACACACACTCATTTATTATCACTGGTTATAAAGACTTGAGAAGGGTGCACTGAACATTATGTTAGCATTGATGTGTCAATCCTTTAATTGAAGGATGGTACATCTGAATCCCAGAACAGACTTAATTAACAGAAAATAATTAGCATCATTTTCCCAGCAGAGATTAAGTAGCTTTTTTTTTTCTCCAACAGAATTCATTGATTGATAATTAAGGAGGAGTTAGTTGTAATAAAACTCCCAGTATTGCAATTTCTAATTGGCCTTTCAGGACATTTTACAGTTACAGTTGCTTTGTTACGGGCATTCTCTGCCTTTTGAACAGTTTTAATAAGAATCTTTCCTTTCCTGAGCAGGGGCTCTGCGGGCGACAAAAGGAGAGGAGTGGGGGCACGGAGGAGCACATTAGTGTCAGGTGGGCAAGCTGAGGCTGGAGCGCTTTTCATTTTCTTTTAAGTTTTTGTGGATCCCACACTTGGTTCCTTCAGGGCTAAACTTGTTCCGGGGACAAGTAGGATCTGCCTGAGGGTCTCTCTCCGCAGGAAGCCTTCTGCAACCTGGAATTGTTTCTGTACTAGAAGACATTCTAATAACCTTCTGTTGAGGAGCAACCTTTTAATTTTTTTTTAATGCTGAGACCCTTTGTCTCTTTCTCTATGATGCACAAATAACCAGTCACCCCTCCTTCAAGCATTTATAGCTGTATTGGAAGATCTATGTGTGGTACACAGCTCCCAACTTATCACCTCCAACACTTCTTTCTCTAATAATTTCTGCTTTTCCTTTTCTATGGAGGGCTCCAACAGGAACTCATGTTAAAGGCATATTGTCAAACAATTGGAAATATAGCAAACTAAAAAGACAATAAACATGCATTTTATTGAGTTTGCCTTTACATGATGATTACAATTTTGGCACATTTCCTTCTGGTCATTTCTTCAATGTATTCTTCTATAAAATTAAATTCAGTTTTGATGAAATATGAATTTCTAAATGTGTAGTTTTTAGCATTCAAATATGCAAAGCCGTGCTACATTTTTTAACTGAAGTAGCTCTTAGCTGTTTTGATTTGCTCATTAGTGACTCATTTGTTTGAATGCAAGATTCCTGCTGTTTGTGCAAGCAAGATCTTTCTTTACACTTGTTTTCAGTTCATATGTGAGAATTATATGTGACAATTGGCCCTCTATTTCTTTATAAACATAGCATGTAATTTAGAAAAGTGTTGGCAAGAGAGATAAATAAATTATAAGTATGAGATTAGTTTCATAACCATAGGTAGGTAATATTTCTTACTTGTTTGAACTAAAAAAATCATTCATGTGACATCACACAAAATATGTATATACCATGGATGGTTGTATTGACTTTTGAAAAGATAAAATTCTCTCATAAGAAACAGCTCACAAGACAGTAAGAAAGACAATGCAAGCTTTTGTTAATCAGTTTGAAGATACATTTACTCATAAAGCTTCCCATAGGTTATAACAGATGTTCAACTTAAAGAACAAAACCTTAAGGATTTTGAAAAGTCAGAAGAAAAATGCATTAAACATATTTACTTGCTATCTCTGATGAAGTGCACATTATAGTCCATAAATATAAAAAATTATAGAAATGTTAAAGTAAAATAAAATATTTTATTCATAGAAGAGAGGGACACAATGAATACTCCATGTTTTCATAGAAGTCAGTTTTGTAAAGAAAAGATAGTTACACAAAATGATGAGTCATAACACTTAAAAAAGTTTAAATGTCTAGTTGGAAAGATGGCTTAGCATTTAAGGTGCTGGCCCATAAAACTTAAGAACCCAGGTTCAATTCCCCAGTGCCCAAGTAAGCTGGATGTACAAGTGGAGCATGTAGCTGGAGTTTGTTTGTAGTTACTAGAAGCCCTGGCACACCCATTCTCCCCTCTCTTTCTCCCTCCCTCCCTCACAAATAACTAAATGAGATATTTAAAAAGTTTAAATGTCTACTGAATTAAACATGCACATGCATTATTTCACTCATCAATATTTTTCTTATTGTCCTCTACCTGTACATGAACAAATAGCTAAGGAGATTCCCAGAAACGCACACAAATGAACTAATATTTATGGAAGGGTATTGGCAGTTGCCCCCCAGAGCTATACAATTAGCTCAATAATCTCCCTGTATAATTTCAGCTCTGAGAAACACAGCTTTCTGCTGAATCCACAAAGTACCCTTATGCAACTGAATAAATTTACTAACCCTAATTTTATAAAAATCAATTACATGTAAGAAAGACCCCTCTAGGGGCTGGAGAGATGGCTTAGCAGTTAAGGCATTTGCCTGCAAAGCCAAAAGATCCCAGTTCGATTCTCCAGGACCCATGTAAGCCAGATGCACAAGGATGGTGCATGTGTCTGGAGTTTGTTTGCAGTGGTTAGAGGCCCTGGTGCACCCATTCTCTCCCCACCCCAGCCTCTTTCTCTCTCTCAAATAAATAAATAAAAATAAAATATATTTTAACAAAAAAAGAAACACCCTCTACTCCCTCATATCAAGCATTTTACAGTAATTTCCATTGTTTCACGTATGTAAGGCCTTATTAACTTCATGTTTTTCTTAGAGTTAAGAACACTAAAACCTAGATGTTGGTTTTGCCACTTAGATTCTCAAGAAATACATGACAACACATTCGGAAATGCTAATTACAAAGTTTCTTTTAGTACTAGTGTACATGAATGTCTCATTTAAGGTATTCAAATATTAACTATATAATGCATGCATACACATAGTGCAATATAGAACACGGTTCAACTCACTTTCCATGATGTAAGCTTCCGTTAGAGGGTTGGCCTGTCAGAACACAGAGCTCTCAGCCAAAATTGCTGTTACCACCCTGTGACCTTTTTTTTTTGCCAGTGAGTGCTAGACCCTACTATCTTGATTCTTGATGATCCACAGTATGTGTTGTTGATTCTTGCTTGGATTCCTCTGTCTTCACTGGTTGGTTTCACTATGGTGAATATGTTGGGTTATTGCCTGAGCTTTTCCTGGGGAGACATCCACTGGTTTCTACTCACCCCAGACAGGGCATTAATGACAGAACAAAGTTACAAACCCTCTCAAATCCAGCTTGGTGAGCCAATGAGTTTATTGGGTTTGTTTATAAGAGCATTGGCGAGCTATTATTTACTGGGGCATGAGTGACTCCAAAGGAGTTACATCACCAATATAGCTCACCCAAGTGTAAATGATGACTTTCCTATGGGTGCACAGATGTAGCCCACTCCTTCCATGATCCTTCCTCTGGCACCTCGATTAGTACTTGCAGCTGGAGCAGAAATACATCGCAATTCACATAGAGATGGCAGGGTTCAGCTGAAATCTCAGCTGAGGGCGTGGACGCTCAGTTTTACAATGTTCTCAAGGGTTTACACTTCATTCATTGCACCACTCTGCTATCCTTAAGGTGAGTTCTTCATCTTTGTGACTTATGGTGGCAGTGTCCTCATTCTAGGAAGTAGGATGGGTCAATGAGTGAACAGCTGACCAACAGTGAATACAAGAAAGATGGTTACCTAAAGCCTCTAGATCCCTTTTTATTAACTATTTGAAAAAAACAAAAAATAAAAAATAAAAATAAAAGGCTTCATAGTCACATCAAGCTTCATGGTACACTGGGAAATTTCTCCTTTTATTCTGGGGTGGGGTTGGCTCTTGCCATCTGAAAGTCCGACATTAAGATGCCTAATAGCTGGATAGAGATGTGCTCAGTGGTTGGGCACATGCCTGCAATGCCTAATGGCCCGAATTCAATTCTCTAGTATCCATGGAGAGCCAGATGCACGGGGTGGTGCATGCCTCTGGCATTCCTTTGCAGTGGCTAGAGGCCCTGGTTCTCTGTCTCTCTCTTTCTCCCCTGTTCCTTGCAAATAAAGAAAATATATTTTTTTCAAAGAGATGCTCCATTTGACAGTCAAAGAAGAAGCCTTGAGTTTGATCAGATTCCCTAGAAGTAGAGCTAAGCTAGGTGGCCGTAAACATATAATTTATCAGGGTGTGCTCAGAAGGCACAGAAGAGGTGAGAGGAACAGCAAGAAAAGGAAGGATTTGAGGCCACTCTGAGACTACATAGTTAATTCCAGGATAGCCTGGGCCAGAGTGAGACCCTACCTCAAAAAAAAAAAAAAAAAAAAAGAAAAGAAAAGAAAAAAAAAGAAAAGAAAAGAAAGGAAAGAAAAAAAGAAAAAAAAGAAAAGAAAAGGAAGGAGCTTCAGAAGTATGTAGGTTTGCTTCAAGGGAGTCACACAGCAAGTTCAGGAGCAACAATTAACTGTAAAATCTGTACTTAAGAGAGAATCAGGGCTTCTGGTCTCTGAGGACAGTAACTCAATGGTCCCAGCCACTGCTAATATTGTTTTCTCTCTGTCATTAATAACATATTTGTTAACTTTTCCACATTTGGTATTTATGTAGTGGAGGGAAGAATGTAATTGGGAGTAGTGGGTGTTTGGGGGAACTTCTTTGTCCTTTAGCATCATAGTGCCTGCTATTAGAAATGTTTGACCACACCCATCTGGTAGTTATTTGATTGTAAAATTTCGACAATCTATTCAGTATGGTACATACACACTTAAGTATAGGCAAATGAGCTAAGAAGTCTAAAAGCTGCTTCTGGCAAGATGATTTTGAAACAACTGATTATCCCTTGAGAAAAAGAAACATGTTCAGGTACCTGGGGTATTTGGTTGTATTTCTTCTTTCAGTGTGTGCTTGACTGTTTGCCTAATTTTTGCTGCCAACCTAAAAGAGACCACTCAAATGGACTATAACCGTTAGAATTTGTTTTTCCTCAAAACAAAACAAAAGAATGAGCTCTTGTCCATAAGGCCATCAAAAACTGGTAGGAACATTTGGTGCCATTAATCTATTGCCAACCAATTTTATAGCTATATAATGAGATCTAATTGCTGCTTTATTAGTCTGGCTAATATTAAAAGTGTCAGTAATTGCTTTGCATTTAAGTTGCTTTTCCAATTTCAATTGCATGTCCAATACATTACCATTAACTTATGTACTTCTCTTATTTTATAGATATTTCTCTATTTAGCCCACATCGACAGAATTTCCCCTTCCAAACTAGTGGTGGTAGAGAAAGAAAAGAACTAAGGATGCGCGAGTAGTTTATCCCAGCAACACATTTTTCTGTTTCTGGAATGTTGCAATATATTGTTCAATGGTAAAAACCTGGGTGGGATTTGTCTGGTCTCAAGTATTTCTATGGTCTTTTCCCAAGTGTACACAGCAGAAACGCTGTCATGCAAAACACAAAATGCTTGCAATGGAAGCACTGCATTATCCACGTACAATTCATTTCATTCAATTATATTAATTAATAAATCAAAGTAATGGTTAATGCAACGGTGATTGACTATTTGGAAAATCAACCAGATTAGAGGGAGTGAAACCAATCCTTTATATTGTTCAATACCCATGTCCCAAGTGGTGCCTGTCATGTTCTGTGACATTTGCTAGGAAAACAACAACAACAACAACAAAAGACTTTTGTTTTACCAAAATGATGCATGTCTAATTCCTTGTTGGTGCATACCACCGTGAGGTAAACTAAGTCATATTTCCATAGAGGTCAAAGTGTTAATTGTGGGGTACATTATGATTCCTAGGAATTCACTGAACCTGCATTTTCACATCAAGGGCGTAAAAAAATCTGTATGTAAATTTGATCTTGCAGTGTTTGAAATGTATCTTATTTTTTTGTAGTTTTAAAGGAATTTAAAATCATTTTTATTTCTTTGGTGAGTGTGTGTGTTCATCAGCTTTGGGACCTTCTGTCTCCCATTGGTGGACTGGGACTACAGAAACTTATCAAAGCTTCTGGCTTTTTTCAATGAGGCCTGAGAGAACTGAAGCTCAGGTACTCAGACTTGCATAGCAAGCACTTTATCCACTGAGTCATTTCCTCAGCCCCTTTATAATAGTTTCTTCTTCTTTTTTTAAAAGAGTAGTGTTTTGGACAAATTTTCTTTTATCTTCCTTGATACTTAAAATTTCAAAAATTCTTTAAGCTTTATGTCAGTCAGTCTTGTCAGTATCGCTACAGCGCCTGTATCCATGAGTTCTATAGGCTGGAAAACTGAGGGCAATATCCCAAATCCTTCTTTGCCTAGCTGCATCTTTGGGCAAGTTATTTAGCCATTGTGCATTTCACTTTCTTCACTTATGTAATGTAAATCATGACTCAAGCTACTTCTTAGGGTTGCTTGAGGTCTCAATGAAATTATCAATAAGTACTCGACGCATTTGTCTTTCATCAGTATTAGTATCTTGAAATAAAATGGCCACAAAGTAAGCATCCTGAGACACTCCAATACTGTATTTCTACCACTACTTTGAAGGGTATGTCTGACCTAGTTCTTGGTTTTAAGCATCAAAATTTGTGAGATGTTGTTGTTGTTGTTGTTTAATAGCAGCCAGTAGGAATTCACACACTTGCAAACTTCTCATTCTTTTCCTGCTCTCCTCTCCATACTTAGAGTCTCCATCTCCTTCAATTCTCTGCTCACATCTTCAGAGAAGACTTCTCACTTAGATCAAGTATAGATTTCATCAATCCACAAGGCAATGTAGATGCTCTCTTTCTTTTCTTGTTGATTTTTGTTCTTTCTTTTCATCTTTATCTTTCTGTGTTTTTTTTTTCTTTTAATTTTTAAATAGGCTTTCACTCTAGCCCTGGATGGCTTAGAGCTCTGTAGTCCAGGCTAGCCTCAAACTCATGGCGATCCTCCTGCCTTAGCTTCCCTAATTCAGGGATGAGAGACATGAACCATAATGCCTAGATCTAGGAAAACATTTAACTACCATTTTTAAAAAGTACTAGGTTTGGCCAGGCGTGGTGGTGCACGCCTTTAATCCCAGCACTCGGGAGGCAGAGGTCGGAGCATTGCCGTGAGTTTGAGGCCAGCCTGAGACTACATAGTGAATTCCAGGTCAGCCTGAGCCAGAGTGAGACTCTACCTCCAAAAAACCAAACAAAAAAAAAAAAAAAAAAAAAGTATTAGGTTTGACACGCCCAAGGACAGACAACAACGTTCCCTTTTTCTTCATCTTCGGATCCCCTCTCCAGTCAATGAATGAATTAAATGAATAAAAGGGAAGACAATAGATGACACCCAGAGAATGGGACTGTACCAACAGTAATTTCCCAACTGCAGTTGCTTAATTGTCATATATGTGAACAATTGCTTAATCGCTTTGGGAATCTGTTCTCTCACTTTTGAAATGAATCCTATGCATAAGGTTCTTTCTAGCCCTGGTGCAATGCTAATATCCCACATGTTGATGATTCGTTTTACTGAAAACTCTTCCCAAGACATTGGTTACAAACAGTGGTCAGCCTCATATGCTTGTAAAAGAAATAGGTCATATTTTTTTAAAATAATTGTAATTTTACAGTCATTTGTTATTATCCATGCACCATTTGTCATTTCTTTAAGTGTGGTAAGCATTCAGAAAATGTGTGTTTCCATGCCACTTTCAGAAAGCGTACCATTCTGCCTTATAATTTTATGTACCTAACAACAGGGCACGGTTGGAACAATGAAAGAAGAGGTTACATATTCGTGTGGCATGGGGACTCACCACAATACTACCGTGTGCTCAAACTGTACCACTATTGGTTTCTTTTACCCCCAAAACAGTGTTGACTGAAAGCTATATGAGAGCTTAGCAGATCAATGTTTTTCATTTTTTCTCCCTTATTCTGGTCCCCTAAATGCCTTTATCATTGAAGAAGCCACAGGGAAGGAAAAAAAAAATTACGCAGAAACATTGAAACTTAAAGCCAGACATCTGACGTAATTAGACTGATTTCACTTCAGCTCCATTCTTAGTATCATTTGGGACTTTGTCAACAAGGAAAATCTGGGAGGAAAAAAAAAAAAGAGAGAATTTTTTTTTTTAAAGTTACTTCACTTCTTATTTCAAAAGCAACCACTCTTGGGCTTTTTGTTCTCTTTGTTACCTGCCTGGTGTGGTTCTGAACCTCTGTCCATAGTGCTGGGATGCTGGCAATTTGTGAAGTATCATGCAGCACTTCAGTCTGCAGTGACACTTCATATCTTGCACGTGGTGGACAGTAATTGGGGATTAGTATTTTCCATGGGGAAATTCATCCGAGTAGTAAGGTTTGTTTCTCTTTTATGAAAGGATACCCCATTCTCCTTGGTTTAGTGGCTATGCTCTCAGAAAGGGTATTTCACAGGATGACCTGTGCCACCCCAGCGTGATGATTATGATTTCTAGTGCTATTTAGTGCCTTAGGCAAGAGATGCCAGGGTTCCAGTCTGTTAAAGAAGCATTTCAGGAAACACTAAAACCGTGGTATCAGTGGCTTTTACATATCATCAGCCGGAAATAAATTGAGCAATATCCTCTGTAATATTTATGAGAAAAATTAAGTATTTAATTATTTATATAATGATCATATTTTCTAGAAATTTTACTGCTCTGCAAGAACCAAGGTGCTTTAAGAATTGGAGGTATGTCCAGATGCTGAGAGAAAGGCAGAAGACTATGTCTCGTTCTTGGTTCAGATTTAGGTTGCCTTGTCTAGGTTATGGAAAAATTCTCAAAAAGGGGGCGGGGCGGGTGGAGAACCCATCTTGTTATCAAAAGCGGAGCCAGAGTGGGGGACAAGTTGATGTACAAGTAGTTTATCTGAAAACTGAGACAAGAGTGAGAGGCCAGAGGGCAGTAGATTGGGGGATGGAAAGGAAAGCTAACACAAAAACTCACTACTGGGGGACCTTCTGAGAGGTTCAGAAAGCTCCTCATACTTGTGAGAGCACGTTCAAACAGAATATATATTTATTTCTTATCGTTACCAGGGTTGGTGGAGTTGTGCCCCATTTAGTTCCCTATAATTTAGAACTGTGCTTGTGAAATGCTAAGTGGCTATCGAGCACCAACCACAATGTAGAATCCAGGAGGCACTGGGACAGGAGGACAATCATAATGTCCTGGAGGAAGAAAGGCCCTATTGTCGCTATGTACATCATGGGGTTTGTCTGGAGCTACTGAAGTAGAAAGCACATGAGATGATATTTCTAGGAATTTGCTACCTTCATCGTTTTCATCCGGACAACTGTTAAGTCCACCTAGAAGTTAGACCATATGCACCCTGTGGGTAAGCTAGTCGTCATGGCTATACGACGCATGTAAGTCAATGCAAGAATCCAATGCGCAAAGTTGGTTTCTCAGCCAACCATGTGACATGACTTTGTTAGCTTCATAACTTGTAGCTCCCCCAATTAGAAAGATGTTACCCAGTGATGTGTGTCAAGCATCTCACAGGTTAAAAAGTAAAGCTCTTATGGACGTGGTGGCACACGCCTTTAACCCCAGACTTGAGAGGCAGAGGCAGGAGGATCGCTGTGAGTTCCAGGCCACCCTGAGTCTTCATTCCAGGTCATTCTGAGCTAGAGTGAGAGCTTACCCCAGAAAACTAAAAGAATAAAAAATAAATGAAAAAGTCAAGCCCTCATTTGTAGTGCTTACTGGTTTCTATGGCATAACTACTCCCACCATGGCCAGATTTAAGTGAACAATGGTGTAATGTTCCTTAATAAAAAGGGAAGAGATGAGTCCCATCTGCTTCTGGGAGACAATACTAGTCAGCTTCAGCTCAGGGACGTAGGTAGTTAATGAGAACACGAGGCTCTGCAGCAGAGTGGTTCAGGCCATAGGTTGAGTATATCTGAATGCCGGGGTTTAAATACTGACTCTTATTTGTATAACTCCATTTTCTTTCTCTAACTTGCATTGGGCAAAGTTAGAATGAAATGTGAGGGGTGGTTTATCTCCTTGGGTCTCGCTACCTTCTAAAAAAGAAAAACAGATTTTCCAATGAGTGAAGTCATCATAGGTTAAACTGACTAATTGTTATTAATTTAGGGAGAATTTGATGTATTTAACCCCTCTTTTGCCAAAGACTAGTGGAAGCTTGACACTGGAGAGCATAATTTTTGTCTCCATAGGATTCTAACCTGATTCCTAGTTCCAGATATGGGTTCCTTTCTACTAAGTGGACCTCTTAACCAATCAGAAACCCCACTGAGGAGGACCTCCAGTGGAATCAGTGGAATGGGTCAGGGAGAAGGGAAAAAATGATACCAACACATGATTTATCCATACAAAGTAAAAAACATAACTAATTTATACATTTGCATCAAAATCTAACACAACATATATATATATATAATTTTTATTTATTTCAAAGAGAATAAAAAAGAGGCAGAGGGAATGGGCATACCAGGGCCTACAGCCACTACAAAGGAACTCCAGAAGCATGCACCACCTTGTGCATCAAGCTTACATGGGTCATTGGGAACTGAACCAGGATCCTTTGGCTTTGCACATGAGTGTCTTAACTGCTAAGCTATCTCTCCAGCCCTAACACAACTTATTTTAAAATCTTTAAGCTACTTTCAAGTATAATAAAGCAGAACTATTATTTATATAAATAATATTTATTTATTTATTTGAAAGTTACAATGAATACTAGAATTTCTTTGCAAAGCATTATCCACTTACCATACAGTGTCTGGCATATGATCAACACCAGAAATTTACAAAACAAAGTAGGCCAAGGATAAAAGTACACCTAAATGTGTCAGCTTGGAAGTAATGTGGGGAAATTAACTGATATTATGGATTTTAAGATATTAAAAGTTACTGAAAATAGTGGAATATTACAACTCTGCACATTCATTCTCCCAGCACTTGATTTAATTTCAAAATTATCCTCATGTAGAAAAATATCCCAACAACCTGAAGAAACTTTCAGAAATATTAGTAGTAGAGAATATGATGTCAAATCTAAATATAAGATTTATGGCTCATCTTCTGGCCACCTGGATGTCATTCTGTTTTTGATAGCTGAAGATAAAGTTCAATAGAGCTTGATTGGCATGTACAAGGCACTGGACACAGAATCCAATAATGTAATATTTCTTAAGAAAACAATAAAATAAAGAATTGGGGCTGGAGATATGGCTTAGCGGTTAAAGGCACTTGTCCACAAAGTCTGAGGACCTAAGTTTGATTCCTCAGTACCCATGTAAGCCAGATACGCAAGGTGGTGCTTGCATCCGGAGTTTGTTTGCAGTGCCTGGAGGCCCTGACATGACCATTGTCTATCTGCCTTTCTCTGTAATAAGTAAATAAATAGATAAAATATTTAAAAAGAAAAATAATCGAAAGTATATAGTAAGAAAATTAATGGTCACACTTCAATTTCAATAGTTAACTTATCAACTTTAACATACATATTTATTAATGCATTCACAAGATTCCTTAATACAAGCAATGTTTCCTCATATTATGAGTCTAGTATCTGCTAGCTTTTTATTACATGAAATTGAATTACTAAAAATTACAGTTTCTTCAAAATTCCTTCTCTACTATTTTTTTTCATCTAGAATGATCTCACCATGCATGGGTACTCCTATGAAAATTAATGAAGCTTTATTTTGTGATAAGTCAAATAAAAGATTGTATATAAAGTGTAGAGCCTTCTAAAGGAGCATACATTTCTCCAGAGTAATTAAAAATGAATTCACCCCGACATCCTCATCCTCTCTGTCACATAAACTTAGAAATTCAATTCAGTCTCCAATTTCTACTTCATCCCCTACAGTTAATATCTATAATGAATTGTATTGATCCATCCTGCCCCTTCCTCCCTCCCTTACATCCTTTCTTTCATCTCTCTCTTCCTTCCTTCCCTCCCTTCCTTCCTTCCTTCCTTCCTTCCTTCCTTCCTTTCTTTCTTTTTCTTTCTTTCTGCTTTATTTCTTTTTTCCCCTTTCTTTCAGCAAGTTCTCACCCTAAGCATGGGGAAGAAGTGTGATTTTGCCCAGCTGTATAAGTGGAAAAGTTCATGTACTATTCAGACTGACAAGTCAAGAAACTTGTAAGAGGCTTTGGTATCCCATGCTATAACATCTCAACTAATTCTCAAGATCATTCCCTTCATCTTTTTTCTGCATGAGTGCTTTTAGCATGGTACCTTACAAATAGATAGAGGAAGTATACAAATAAAAAGCAGGGAGAGTGAGAAACAGAATATAAAAGATAAAAATATGGATACAATATTTTTAGTTCCCAGAATTGACTTGCTGGATGGTTATGAAGTACCAAGAGGAATATAATATCTATAAAAACCAGTTTTCTTGATCTTTTTTAAGACATAAGACAAACTTATCCAGGACTTGGGCCTGAAATCCCAAATGCCAAGCCCCCTTGTCTTACAAACTCCAGATGCAGCATGGGGTCTGGGAGAAGAAGTGAATATGAATTGAAAATAGCTTAGGCACATCTCAGTATCAAAGGCAACCTTATTTTGTTTCTTCACTTGTCAAAACATGAGGAGTTAAGAAAAGTGCTAACAGCATGCTGAATTTAAGAAAATAATATGTTTGCATTTTTTAATTGATAGCAGTGCATCCAAATATTTTAGAAGTAGTAGGAATTCAATATGCTACTCTAAATAAGTCAATAGAAATATCACAAATAACCTTTTGACTATTATCCTATCCAGCAAGTTATCTCTGTTTTTAGAAGGGAGGAAGGGATGACCTTCCTTGTTGGGATGTACTCTCTACAGAGATAATTATATATCCTGGAAAAATAAGGCAGACTAATAAATGTAGCATCAGCAATCAAAATAAGGTTATGCAACCACCACTAATGTCAAACCATTTATGTGCATATGTGTGAGTTATTGTATGCATCCCTGTAAATAGGTTGGGATAAACTGACAGTACCATTTTGTGGGAATTTGGATGTTAAAAATATATTTATTCTAGCCAGAAGTAGTGGTGGCACAGGCCTTTAATCAAAGCACCTGGGAGGTTAAGGTAGGAGTCAAGGCCATGAGTTCAAGACCACCCTGAGACTCCATAGTGAATTCCAGGTCAGCTTGGTCTACAGCAAGACCCTAATTTGAAACACAAATTATATATATATACACACACACATTTATTCATATGATGTTCTAAGGGAGAAGATACTTTTCAATTCCTTGGTGAATGAGGGATCAGTTTTTGTTTTGATAGCAGACACTTGACATTTCATTACTTCCAATTTCTGCTTTTGAGTAAAACCATATTGAGTAAGATGACCCTGTTACCTTAGTGGTACTCTTGCTAACAGATCACAGATTTTTAACCTGGGGTCAGCAGAGCTGGAAGAAGCATTTCAGAACCTGTGCCTGACAATACAATCAGATCCATTATGTGACTTGTTTGGTGTGATGTCCATACTTTACTGAGTCACGCTTTTGACACATTTTTAAGAGAGATTTATGTGTTTGCTTGCTTTGATCCCCATCTGAGGTCATATATATATTTCTAGGAAATAGTTATTGTCAGTGTTTTTCTCAATCTTCAAAACATAGATCAATTTGGGGAAAATGTTGCTGTGCTGGTGGCATTTAAAATTAGAATTTAGTAGGTGGTATGTGTCTAGGAATTCATCCATTTCCTCCATATTCTCTTGTTTTGTGGAGTAGAGGATTTTGAAGTAAGTCCTGATAATTCTCCCTATTTCATTCATGTCTGTTGTCATCTCTCCTTTTTCATTTCTAATTTTGTTGATTTGATGAGGACCAGGCAGTAGGGAGGGTGGGATGGAGGGAGGATAAGGGTGGGAGGGAGCGAGAGGGTGGGAGGGAGGACAAGGGTGGGGGGATAAAAATAGGGACCCAAAAGGAAATGATACTATAAAACCCTTTATTCTGAACAACAGGCTAAAACATTGATCCTTCTGCTGGCCCACAGAGGGTACACCTGAACCACAGGAAACTGGAGAGAACATCATGAAGACCAATCTTAATTTTTCCTGCTTTTCTCTCTATTCTCTCTCCCTATATCTCTCTCTTTTTCCCCATCTCCTCTCTATACTCACTTTCTCTTTTATATTATCTATCTTTTTCTCCCCTCACCTTCCTAGGCACTGACTTATAACTCCCAGTACCAGCACGGGGTTAACTTTCACAATGAGCTGTTGATCCGAGAGACCTACACGGTTTTCCAAAAAAGACAGATTTTTGTCAGAGTTCTTGATGACCCACCAAAGGTTAATGGTAAGATACTACTGTCGAAAACAGCATACGCGTGTGATACCAAGCATGGAGAGACCTGGCCAGAATCTGGAAGAGGGTCAGTCCCCAGACAGTTAGCTAGTCTAGTGCCAGAGGGTGCTACACGAGCAACTGGGGGAAAATGTCCGACTTTGGTCCAAACAACTTCCAGTCTAAGATACCCAGCAGGAAACAACCTGACATAATGCTCAAACAAGTGCAGTAGTGGCACACAGCCATGGTGGGCAACCAACTGCTCTTGATTTGGCTAATAGATCCACTCAGTGGAATGGAACTCATTGCTGGAACTGGGAAATAAGTCAAAACCAAGTACAAAAAATGAGCACAGTCTCCAATCAAGATACCACTAAATGTGGGCTAGAAGAGAGCCTATGCATATAAAATTCCCTCCAAGATATCTATGACCATCCCATCTATCTAGTACTAACTTCTGTCTCCATTGGAGAATTTGATTATATTTTTCAGATGGAAAATGAACCTGAAGGGAGGATCTGCCAATCACACCTCACCAGGGCCCCAGCTGAAACCATAGAGTAATGTGGGGGAAGGGCAAGAGTACACCATTCTTGGGGATCACAACACCAGAAAAAGGCATAAGGAGATAAACACAGAGAACATCCAACTCCTACTAAGCCAGATATCCAGAGACACAGAGGTGCCCAAAACCTCATCACTGAAGTAGAACTAAAATGACCCCAATGTGGCTCAGGGAAATTTGTGGAAGAGGGGGCAGAAAGAATGTTAGAGCCACAAGTTGGGTCATTATGCACCGAGACTTGGCCTATCCCTCTTAACTCTTGACTACCCCCAGACTACCCCCACAATGCATGACCCACATTCCCCATTGATGAGGGTCCTTTCGGAAGAGGGAGGACAGGGAGGAGAATAATGGAGTACCATTACGAATATCAAATTAGAATAATATAAATAAAATAAAAATAGAATTTATATCGCTTAAACTGCAGAGCCTATGGAACCATCTTTTCTTTAGAAAAAAGATGTGACTTGGAAGAAAGATTAAATGGGTATACTTGACAAGAAACATTTTGCTCCTAAGTCTATGCGTACACTTATGGCATCATGTCAAATTCTATTTTTGTGCCTATTTCCCTCATCTGACTGCAAAATCTTTGCTATCAGAATTATTTTGCTATTCATCTTTATAATATCACACCTCAACTGGCCCAGAATTAGCATGATATGAAATAATTCCATTTATTCATTCACTTGAAAACATACTCATTCTTTTGCTTCATCCATAAAATAAACATTAGGAAATGTTATTAATGCACATGGCGGGGCACAAGAGATGCCTTGAGTGGGTGGCATGGTATATTGAGCATGTGGTGTTTGGCTGTGCTCTTTCGTTCACTACCAAGGAAAGACTTAATGGATTGGGGATGAACATGAAGATTATGTGGCCTTCGCCTTCAAACTCTGTGGGGAAGCTTATTTTTCTGAATACATGCTCTCTTATTTATTTTACAGTTACATTCTAGGAAACCATTAGTGTCATGTCTTAACCATAGATAACTGATCAACGGGGCCATTTTTTCTTCTAGAGAATTGTCTCTTTTACATGCTATATATAGTTTTGATTGTTTTCTCACTCACTTGGAAAAGTTATTTAGTATAGAGTCGGAAGTGTTTTAACTGACCACAATCTCATGTATCCCCAACTGTAACTTGTTCTTACTTTCCACAGGCTTCTGACGTACCATTTATTATTGAAAAGAACGTTTAAGCAACCCTCCTTTTTTTGTCTGATTTGAGTTTGTATGTTAAGGTCTGTCTGCTATTTTCTAAAAATGTATCAAGATATTATATGGGATTTTTATGTTACAAAGACATCTCAAAAAAATATTTTTTCACATTTTCCTGGTCCGATGCCAGTAGTCGAACTTAGTAACAGACCTCAAAGGACATTGAAGATGACTGTGAAACATGCACCTTGCATGAAACTGTTAGTTTGTTCCTCTAAAATGTCCCCAGGATCGAGGTGAATTCTTTGATTTCACTTCCCAAGATGATCCTTGTCACGTTCATGAACCCTGGCTTCATAGGTGGCCATTTACATGCTATGTGCATTATGTGATGATAGAATCTTGATATTATGCACAAATACATGTCATCCCTAATGTAAAAATTATGATGTTTGGCCACCATGTCATCACAGATGGTGATCAGTAAACTTAGTCCTCTGTTTGTAACAGTACTGAGCCTGGATCCCCACCTTGACTTTCCTTGAGCTTAATTGTCTCCCCCAGTTATTTTTACTAAAAAAAAAAAAAAAAAAAAAAAAATCACTGACTTTTCAAGTTGCTACTTCAGCATCTCTTCATTGATCCCAAGAGTAATTTGCCCTATCACTCAATACCATGCTTTTTAAAAATTGTTCTAAGTTTGGACTTCACTGTGTGACTCCACTGGCATCACACTTAAGGAATCCTTCACCCCCCTCCCAAGAACTGGGACTGGGACGATAGGTCTATGCCATCATGTCCAGCTGTGCTCTTTACTAACCACAAAGAATTGTCCATGCTAGTCCCATTTATGCTGGTTCTATGTCTGATGCCTCAGTCCAGGCCACTGAATTCTGGGGGCTTGATGAGAGCCCCTCGCCATGTCTGCAGAGACAATTTTCTCTACTGAGGGATTCAGTGTTTACTGCATGAGACTCAATAAGGCTTATTAATGAAATAAGTAGAATTCCACCAGGATCCAGGGTACATTGTGACTTAGATTCAATTTGTTCCTTCTTTCCCTTTGCCTCCATTTATAAAAAAAATAACCATCTTCTAAAGGTGTACAGAGAAAAAACATGATAGAATTTCATAGATGTGACATTGAATTGATGAGGTTACATTTGTGCTGGGCCAAGACGTTTGTCCAAAAGAACATTGCTTTGAAACAGACCCATCTTGGAAAGTTAAACATTTGGCATGAAGTTATTGCCCCTGCCCAATACAACAGTTTTGGAACTTCTTTGTAAAAACAAAAACAAAAACAAAACATGTTTTTTTTCTTGTACTTTTTGAATATTCTCCACAAAGAAATTCTTATTTTCTGGAATTGAGTGCAATTTCTGAAAATAGGTAAAATGTTTTGGGAGCTGGTACTGGCAGAAGAACTGAATGCTTAAGCTGTGTAATGTCATTTTTTACTATTTTGGTATACTCGGCCTTGGGAGAGAATAGTGCCTTATATAACTGTAAGTTGCCTTCACTGGAGAAATAATGGGAATAATAATATATAACAGCTAGCCTGCTTCCTCCCTTCTTCTGTGTAGTCTGCTGTGCATTGACCTATCTCTGCACAGTTCATAAACAATTACTCTCAAAGTTAGGTTTTATGATGGAAATCTTCATACACACACATTCACATACACACATTCACACACTTCAAATCTCATCCAAGTATGCTCTTTAAAATAGCCAGGATAAAGTACTAAAGGAAAAAGAGCCCAGTTTCTATCAGTCATTAGTGTGACTTCAGAATTAGCCATACCATTTATTATCTTTAAGCAAATGGCTGCCTCAGTTTACTGATTTGTATGTGGTATATGTCATTATATCAGATTCTGGCTTGACTACATTCATGCCATGGTACCTTTATAGCTCCAGATTTATTTATTTAATTTTTAGATTTTCTTTTATTTTTATTTATTTATTTGAGAGAGAGAGAGAGAGTGAGAATGAGGAGAATGAGAGAATGGGTGTGCCAGGGCCTCCAGCTGCTGCAAATGAACTCCAGATGCATGTGCCACCTCATGCATGTAGCTTATGTGGGTCTTGGGGAACTGAACCTGGATCCTTTGGCTTTCCAGGTAAGCACCTGAACCCCTAAACCATCCCTTCAGCCATACTTATTTATTTTTTGTTTGCCTACATTCACAGAGTAAATTGAGCTCTTTGAGATTAGGGCTCATGCCAGCCATATAGTTGTATCTTCTGGTAACATTTTAGCAAATTGTGAATACTCAATACATCAATTTTATAAATTCCAGTAGGAATTCTTAAACTTTTTATTTCTATAAAATAAAATTTCAATTCCAAAAAGGTACCTTTCATCGCTGCTGTGCTGTGAATGTTTTCTTTTTCCTCCTCTGAAACTCATACTGAACTTTTTATCCATTATGAGATAACAAGATTTCAAGATATCAAGACCAGGTGGGACCATTTAGAATCATTTATGGCTTTTCCTCAATGAATGGACTAATCTATTCCTGATGAATGGACTGTCAGGTCAAGGGGTTAATGTGTTATTTCAAAATTGGGCCAGTTGTAAGTGCCAGGTTGGCTAGGTCTCCTGAACACTCTTCCTCTCTGGCCACAAGATACCTTGCTCTCCCTCTGCTGCCATGGAGTCCATCTTCAAATGCAGCCCTTCAACGCTGAATAGAGCCATAGGCCAAAGCAAACCTCTTTCTCGTGTAACACTGAAATGTTCTGTGGAAACGCGTCATTAGAAACATAAAACAGACTGAGACAACGTTGTCATCATTCCAAGTAGAGGAGGTAACACTGGTGTCTCTCTGAGACCTTTCTCTATTCCCTTACTTTAGTCATAAGTACCTCTGAGGATTGACTTGTCAGGAGGCCAGTCCGTAACAGACAGAGCCTGTTAAGTGCTAGGTTGACCATACTACTCAGATACATTCAAAGATTGAGAATAGAAGTGCAATGACCAACTCTTGTAAAAGAAAACCCATTGCTCTTAATGTTACTCCCTGCCTTAGCCCAGCCCATATAAAGATGGTGACCCAGTTTGGACACACGGATGAAGGCCGCTTCCAGGAGCTAAATCAATCCGGCAGAGTTCCTGACTGACCTCAAGACACAACAGCACATCTGCATGGATTTCCTGCTTATATCCAGGCTGTTGTGAAAGACAGTGGTGAGTTTGTCTCTCGTATAAGTTACTGTATTTTATCATCTCTTTATTATAGCAGCTTAAATTGCCCTGTAAGGGATAACCTTAGCGTATACAAAATTAATTTGTAGAGTGACCCAAGGTATTGGCCATCTGTCCTACAACCTCCTCACTCCTTGACCTGCTTCACCTAAGAGGAAGTTTGTCTTGGTCATCCCTTTGCTCTTGTTGACATTGATGACTATATCTTCCTTAAGATCTCACCTTCAGTATTCTACTCGATAGACAAAGAAATTATTTGTCTGTATCTTGCCATCTAATCCCTTGGTACTCCCAATTTCCTCCTATTAATTCTTCTGAGTCCCACTCACCTGTTTGGCTAGATAAAGTCCTGTGTTCCTTAAAATTACTTCCTCTTACGTATTTTTGCCTGGTGAAGATGAAATCATGATAGCCTCAGTGATCCATGCAGCTGAGTAAACACACGCACACACACACTCACATTCACACACATACACACGCACACACAACACACACACATACACACCACACACACATACACACACACCACACACATACACACCACACACACATACACACAACACACACACAACACATACACGACTATACAGGCATGCTTTTGGCTTTTTTAAATTTAAATTTAAACTCTCTTAAACTGTACGCCACAACTTGAAGATCAAAACATTTCCTCACAGTTTGTTTCAGAAGAAGAGAACAAATCTCACACCTTTCTGCCTTTGAAGATAGCAAACTTTCCACACCTTGCCCCAAGTGCTGCCTCTTGCTTTCTACAACTCCTGAGGGTCTGCATCCAGCAAAGGCCAACCCCCATGCCGCTACTTAAGCTCCGCTCCATCCTGTGGTCTCGGGCCTTTCCTTCTAGCAATCACTGTCAATTTCTCCCTGACCACGTTATCACATCCATTAGCAAGCAAGACTGCCATTTCAACACCAACCCTACTTCAAAATTCTCTAGACACCCAGAAGAACCGAACTGTCCACATTTCTTTTTTTCTTCATTTCCCACAGAACACACTGAAACACCCCCACTAAACACACTACACATTGTCTGTGGCATTCACACCCACTGCCTTGCCTCACACTCATTTTTCAGTTCACTCAAATCTACCATTGTTCTTTGCTTCTCCATGGAGAGTGGACTAATTGCTTTTTCAGTTTCTACTTTGCCCCAGTAATCAGTTGCCCTTTCTCCTGATTTTATCATTGTTTTTTTAAATTATTTTTATTTTTATTTATTTATTTTTTTATTGACAAGTTCTAGACTTACATACAAACCACCATATTTCCCTCCCCTCCCCCCATTCCCCTTCAGAACTCCATTCTTCTTCATATCCCCTCCCTCTCTCCATTAGTCTCTCTTTTAATATGAGAGAGAGAGAACGGGCACACCAGAGCCTCCTGGCGCTGCAAATGACTTTCAGATGCATGCGTCATTTTGTACATCTGGCTTTACATGGGTACTGGGGAAAGGAATCCTGGCTGTCAGGCTTTGCAAGCAAGCACCTTTACCACAGAGCCATCTCCTCGCCTCTTTTATGGTATTGACCCTGTGAGTCAGCCTGTTCTTGGTGTTTCTTTTACCTCGCTGAACAGGCTCTGGCCCCTTCCCTACCTGCTCTTCCCCACTGTGCTTCGAAACTCTGACATAACCCAGGATATGACTGGGACCCTCATATTCCTCAAATTCTTCAGGACATTTTTCCCCCCACATTATAGTACCTGAGTAAACATGCTATTCTTCAATAAAGTGACAGTAACATTGGCCTTCATTTCTACTCCCTATGTCTATTTTTGGAACACCTTTGAACTTTTCTCTACTTATGTTTTCCTATGTTGGAATGCAATAATTGCTCCCAAAGTAAGATAACTCAGCATTTGTCTTTATATGAATTTATATTATACATAGAAAATGTGACAATTTATGAGCTTCTTTTCACATAGGCAAAAACACTGGAATGTTAAAATTATCACTATGGGGCTAGAGAGATGGTTTAGTGGTTAAGGCATTTGCCTACAAAGCCAAAGGATCCCATTTTGATTCCCCAGGACCCACATAAGCCAGATGCACAAGGAGGCACGTGTATCTGGAGTTCCTTTGCAGTGGCTGGAGGCCCTAGCATACCCATCCTCTCTCTCTCTCTCTCTCTCTCTCTCTCTCTCTCTCTGCCTCTTTCTCTCTCTCAAATAAATAAATAAATAAATAAATAAAATATATTTTAAAAATATCACTATGAGTTGGGTGTGGTGGCACACTCCTTTAATGCCAGTACTCAGGCAGCAGAGGTAAGAGGTCTGCTATGACTTCAAGGCCATCCTGGGACTACAGAGTGAATTCCAGGTCAGCATGGGCCAGAGTGGACCCTACTTAAAAAAAAAAAAAAAAAAAAAAAAAAAAAAAAAAAATTTTAAATCACTCTGAAAATTTGCTTCAAATACCTAACTAATGGGTATATCAGTTTATCAGTTTTAAAACTCAATTCCCTTAGCACAGCTTTCTTGTTATATCTTGAGTTACATGAGCAACAATTCTCAGAGTAAGGTATTTCTAAAACAACGGCTAAACCTGCCTTCCATGTTACTATGATGGTGCTTCACCTTTTCCATTCTCATCAAATGGAAAAAGAACTTCATTTACAAAGTGCTTTCAGATCAGGAACAAAAGATCTGCTAAGTCCTTGGCATTATGATCACCATGTGTTTAAAGTGGTCTAAGCTATCTGCCCAGGAGAGGAACACGTTCTAATCCATATAAGGGTCTTGTGTAAGTAGTCAGGGCTCCAACTCTTAATCCTCCTCATTATGCCCAGGTAGTGAAGCAGAGAGGGCGTAGGTTCCTACGTTTTCTGGCTGATAGGCTACAGTATCTATTCAAGAGACAAACAAGCACTCATACATTTGTGACCACATGATGCAGAGAGGCATGGGTAGGGCTGGGTGTATGGTTAGAGAGCACACCTTCATGTACAATCAGGTCTAAATCTTTCCAGTGCATTCATAAGACCAAGCCACCTGGTAAAGTTTGGCAGTCATATCCTCACTGAGTTCCAGATACTTCTGACGCCTCCAGAAGTGTCACCTCTGATGTCAGTTATATACCTGGTAGGACAATTTTTTTTAATCATATTTATGACACACCCTTCCAAACACACACACACACACACACACACACACACACACACACAAAGAAGCTATCAAGTATTTTATATCCAATATCTCTCTGATGTCTTGACTTTATTCTTCCATATTCTAACATTAAAAATTAAAGTACCATTGATGACATTCAGTCATAACAGTTCAGTGTCATGCCAGGGTCATGACCAGCACCTGCACATAACAGATTACCTAGATTCATCTAAAGCAGGACATGCCAAGAAATAACCTCAGCCCTGTATGCCCATCATACTAGGCAACCTTCAATCTAAGGTACACACTCTGATCCTTAATAATCTGCAAAGCAGGCCAATAATTTTTGAAGCAAATAAACTTTAGTTGTAGCTATTTTGAGTCAAGAATGTAATATTATCATTTTATACAAAAATTTGTCATGAAAAATGTGAAATTATTGATCTTTTTTTTATCCTTTTCCTTTAGTACAATGTAGTCTGCATGAGGTTAGTATAGAACTATAGTAACTATTTTTCAAAGAAAGAATTGATTCTTTTGACATTGTACTTGGTAGTCAAATATGAAAATCCAACATTTGTTATCTCATTACCTTTCATCTATGTCATAAACATGTTATAAAGTATTTAACTTTTGAAATTTACAAAAGTTAGAATTGAATTTCCCCATGTCTTAGAGTCTGAATAAAATTAGGTAAAATTTAGGTTCTCATACTTTATTGTTAAAAATTGTAAGAGGGGCTGGAGAGATGGTTTAGTGGTTAAGGCGCCTGCCAGTGAAGTCTAAGAACACTTGTTCAAATCTCCAGGTCCCACATGTAGCCAGATGCAAAAGTGATGCAAGCACGCAATGTCACACATGTGCACAAGGGGGCGTACATGTCTGGAATTCATTCACAGCAGTTGAGAGGCCCTGGGGCACCCATTCTCTGCCTCTTTCTCTCTGTCTGTCTCTCTCTTTGTCTCTTTCTCTCTCTGTCTCTCTCAAATTAAAAAAAAAATGTGTAAAAGGGCTGGATGGATGACTCAGCAGTTAAGGCACTTGCCTGCAAAGCCTAACTATTCCATAGTACTCACATAAAGCCAAATGCACAAAGTGGCACATGCATTTGGAGTTCGTTTGTAGCAGTTAGAAGCTCTGACACACCCATTCATTCACTCTCTCTCTCTCTTTCTCTACTTGTTTCTCTCTGCCTGAAAACAAATGAATAGATTTAAAAAAAAAAAATTGTAAGAGCTGATGGTAATTTCATTGATTTGGGTTATTTTATAATTGAATGTTCATGAGTCAAGAAGATGCCTGTCTTAATGTTCCATATTTTAAGTGTTTGTTTTCTTGTCACAAATCAGATTGTGGAGAGTGTATATTGTTCGTTATGATAGTTTTCTGTTGGTTTCCATGGGCCCATGAATGCCACTTCTTGAGAGGTAAACAGTGTTTAATGTGAGGCACATTGACGGATATATTTGAATGCAGTGCAATACAACACGATTCAGACCTGTTAAGAGCTCAAACCACTTTTCCTCATCGCTATTCATTCACACACGCATGCACATGCTGTAACAGGAATTCGATTAAAGATTTTGAGGCTAAAAGTGCAGTTCAAATGAAGTCACGTAGATTACTCAAGTTCTGAGGACTGGGAGTGGGCGGGCATTCACTGTGGCTTATGGGTCATGCGTTGTGAGAGTTGCAGTCCTTCATTGTGCAATGGAGACAATGCTTGTGAATACTCCCTCTCTCCACCTGTGGCTCATACATTTTTTTTTCCACTCCGTCTTCCCCAAAATTCCCTGAGCCTTGGCAGGTGTGTTTAAAGTCTACTTTAGTGTTGAGCTCTTGGCAGAATCTGGATTTCTGCTTTGATACATTTTGAGCGTACCCATCACTCTGGCACAGGTTGTCAGGCTCACCTTGAGAGCAGCCCTCTGCTTCACTTTCCATTTCCTCTGTGGCTTCACCTGAACCCTGGATAATGAATAAGACGTGGCTCCTTTAATGATAGGGAGGCAGCTATCTTTCCTTGTCATGTTGATAGATTTTGGTTGTCTCTGGTTTTTGCTGCCTTCTGTAAAACCAAAACAGGTTTTCCAGTGGAGAGTGAGAACAGCATAGGTTAAAGGGGATAAGCATAGTTCATTAAGAGAGATTTTAATCAGGGTAGCCTCTCTTTGGGCCAAAGACTAGTGGGAGCTTCTCACTCAAGTCCACGACCCTCATCTCCATAGGATTCTGACTTGGTTCCCAGTACCCTCTATGAGATCATTTCCACTGAACAGGTCTCTTTACCAACCAGAGAGCCATTGGTGACCCACTTAGGCTGAGTGTCACTATTACACAGGTGTGTCCTTCTTGTCTGGCTGGTTCGTTTCATATAGCAGTGTCATAACGCTGTTGGCATCCGTACCCCCTCCCCTGCATCTCATTTAGGGCTTTCTAGCACTGTAGGGGCTAACCATCTGGGAACTGGCTTCCTTGGAGATTCCAGCATGATTTCTTGATGTTTGGGGCCAACAGCTTGTGATGGTAGTCTATCTTTTTAAAACAATCTTTATTTATTTATTTATCTGTTTATTTATTTATTTATGAGTAAGAGAGAGCGGGGGAGAGAGGGATGGAAGGAGAGAATGGGTATTCCAGGGTCTGCAGCCACTGCAAATGAACTCCAGACACGTGTGCCCCTTATGTACCTGGCTTACGTGGTTCCTGGGGCATTGAATCTGGGTCCTTTGGTTTTGTAGACAAACACCTTAAAACTGCTAAGTAATCTATCCAGCCCTTATCTTTTCAGTAAAGGTTTCAACATGGTGAAGTTGGATTTGAAGGATTTTCTTATCTTCTGCTAAATTATAGTGAGATGATAGACTGCATAATAATAATTTTCTCAGCTATTAAACATTCCACAGAGCTTCCTTTCTAACCCCATGAGACCTCTTGGGGTTCACACAAATGGGGTTCTCCATGGCTGTCAAGAACCTCCTAGAGTGGAACCATTAGTACCAAGGCCAATTTACAATAGGCTTCCTATTTCTTCTTGCTATCAAAACTACTGTACATGTCATTATGTGTTACTGTTATTCATAATCACATTCAAGCAGGTATTAAGCAGCACCAAGCAGCGATGTCCTGCCACCCCTAAAGAAAATGGATATTGAAAGAATGTGCTTATGGTGGCAATGGTATAAGACTCACATGACGTCATAGCTGAAAAATAAAAGCCTTATGAGAGGTCCAGGTTTATTGGAATGAGATGCCATAGTTTAGTAACGGGCCTCGGACCAGTCATAACTCTGTGCAGAGTGAATGCTCTCAGGAGCACAGAGGACTTAAATGGAAGGCACAGGAGGGCCCCGGGTAAAGTAGGTGCTTGCTCCATCCAGGATCCTCCCCATTGCACCCAAATAATGCTAATGGCTGAGTAGCTGCTGCATTCAAAATAGAAGAGAAAGTGACATGGTAACAGCCTGTGTGTTGACAAGAATTGAAGCAGATGGATCAAGAGATAATAGTGCAAGAGTAAATCATGGTAAGAAAGCAAAGGCTACTTCTCTCCGATTTATATGCTGTTACTTCCGTCAGAACTTCTGTATTATGCTTCAGTATAGCTGAGCATAAATTTACATATGTGCCTGAATGGGATACATCCTGATGTTTCCTTTTGCAATGAAGCAGAGTCGGAGGTTATTAAGAAAAAAAGATTTAAGCCCGGCGTGGTGGTGCATGTCTTTAATCCCAGCACTTGGGAGGCAGTGGTAGGAGGATCACGCATGTTCAAGGCCACCCTGAGACTGAATTCCAGGTCAGCCTGAGCTGGAATGAGACCCTACATTGAAAAAAAAGAAAAAGGGGTGGAGAGATGGCTTAGCAGTTAAGGCGCCTGCCTCCTAAGCCTAAGAACGCTGGTTCCAATCTCTAGCAGTTCCAATCTCCAGGTCCCATGTTTAGCCAGATGCAAAGTGAGGCAAGGGCGCAATGCCACACTTGACCACAAGGCTGCTGGCACTCCCATCTCTATCTGTCTTCCTCTCCCTCTCTCTCTGTCTCTCTCAAAAAAAAAAAAAAAAAAGAAAAAGAAAAAGAAGTGTTGACTTGGGTATGTGGGTGAAGAGGGAGGCACTTAAGAAAAGGACAGGGCACACACAAGTGTGGGCACGGGCTTCCCACCTGCTCTGCTTCCTGATTACTTTTGTTTCGTAAGGTCTTCCTGAACGCGATGCCTTAACTGCAATAAATAACTGTTGTAATAAAATCTGCACTAATGTAAAAGAGATACATTTAAAGGGTCACAGGCTTAGGCTACTCCTTTAAAAAATTATTTATTTATTAGAGAGAGAGGCATACAGAGAGAGAGAGAGAGATAATTGGCAGGCCTGGGCCTATAGCCACTGCAAATGAATCCCAGTTGTATATGCCACCTTGTGCATATTACTTACATGGATACTAGGGAATCGAACCTGTGTCCTTAGGCTTTGTATGCAATTGCCTTAATTGCTAAGTCATCTCTCCAGCCCTTAGGTTACTCTTCATAACACATTGTGTTAGAATGGAAAGCCCATGTTAGCGTCAGGTGGGGCAAAACCAGTTCTCTATCAGGGAAGCCTATTTGCGATGGATAGGGTTTTCAAAGCGGATAGTACTGATGAACGTAGCACTTGTACTGAGAATGTTATCCAGCCTGTCATTATTTCTGTATATATATATTTACCAGTCAGCCAAATACAAATATTTGGTAGGAATTTGCAGTCCTTGGTGATGGTCATTACTGTTAGTCTGAGCAGTTAAAATTCCAAGGAAAGAGCTCAGTGGATTGTCTTCAGTTTAGGTCATACTAGATAATCACGGAAGGATGGGGAGATGGCTTACTCTTGGGAACATGGGATACAGAGGCAGGTAACCCTCTCAAGGAGACTACCTCCTGCTCTTGAGCTCAGATTACCTTTAGAAATGGCCAGGCCAGGGCTAGAGAGATGGCTTAGCAGTAAGGGCGCCTGCCTGTTAAGCCTAAGAACACATGTTCAATTCTCCAGGTCTCACATTTAGCCAAAATTTGCAAAGTGAAGCAAGGGCACAATGCTGCACTTGACCACAAGGGGGTGCATGTGTCTGAAGTTCTTTCACAGCAACTGAGAGGCTGCTGGCATGCCCATTCTCTCTCTCTCTCTCTCTCTCTCTCTGACTCTCTCCAAAAAAATAAAATAAATAAATAAATAAAAAGAAAAAAGAAAAGAAAAGAAAAGAAAAGAAAAGAAAAGAAAAGAAAAGAAAAGAAAAGAAGTGGCCAGGCCATAGGTCTGGTGATCAAGGCAGTCCCCAGCTACCACAGTGATAGTCAACTCGGTGATAATGCACTCACATTAGTCAATATGACCTTTTGATCTATGAGGAACCAACACAAAGACAGAGGGGAAAGAAGATTCCTTTAGGCACAGTCTCACTCTGGCCCAGCTTGAGCTAGCAATCAGCCTATAGCCCAGGCTGGCCTTGAACTCACAGCGATCCTCCTACCTCAGCCTCATAAGGTATGCACCACCCTGGCATTAAAGGTCTGCATCACCATACCTGGCTTGAGAGCTACGCTTCATGAATACGAAATTGATTGTAGTAAAACAGTGGTGGTAAAGTAATAACACTTAGATGAGAAAATCAATGGATGCATCCAGAACACTCTTATTAGCAAAGTTTCCCATTTATATCTATAATGTGTAATGGCATTATTATGTTAAGCTATTACCCAGTTCCATTGCAGGCTTATTTTTGTCTCCAATATTATTACTGTTTCAATTTATAGTGCATTTAGCATAAATGATTACATTATAAAGGAGGCTGCGCTGTTACAGCTATTGTTCTATGCTTAATTATCCTTAAGTAGGCTGAAACCACCATGATATTAGTACAATTAAAAAGACATTAAGTAGAATGTTTTAGGTCTTTGCATTTAAATACGTAAAATATTTTGGATCTGGTTTCTCGCCTTGTCTTTTTCTTATGAAGTATACTTAAAAGTACATCTAAGCCGGGCGTGGTGGCGCATGCCTTTAATC
The DNA here is from genome assembly GCA_036365145.1 of Orientallactaga sibirica. NCBI lineage: Eukaryota > Metazoa > Chordata > Mammalia > Rodentia > Dipodidae > Orientallactaga > Orientallactaga sibirica. The sequence goes on from JAEOAD010000006.1 coordinate 15,705,734, forward strand.
CCAGCACTCGGGAGGCAGAGGTAGGAGGATCACCGTGAGTTCAAGGCCACCCTGAGACTACAGAGTGAATTCCAGGTCAGCCTGGACCAGAGTGAGACCCTACCTTGAAAAAACAAAAAATAAATAAATAAATAAGTACATCTAATGGGGGGGGGGTGGGTGAAGAGATGACTCAGCAATTAAGGCACTTGCCTGAAAAGCCAAAGGATCCTGGTTTGATTTCCCAGTACCCACATGCATGTGTTTGGAGTTCAGTTGCGTGGCTAGAGACACTGGCACACCCATTCTCTCATTCTCTGCCTCTTTATCTATCTCACTCATAAATAAATACATAAAATGAAAACACAATTTGAAAAAGTACACCCACATGAATGAGGAATATTACAAGTAGCTCATGTCTGTATCTTTTACTGTTGACAGGTATTTATTTATTTATTTATTTATTTATTTATTTATTTATTTATTTATTTATTTTATTTGAGAGAGAGGGAAATAGACAAGGGGAGACAGAGCGACAGACAGAGAGAATGGGCTGTGCCAGGGCCTCCAACCACTGCAAATGAACTCCAGACACATGTGTCCCCCTTGCATCTGCTCAACATGGGTCCTGGGGAATCGAACTGGTGTCCCTTGGCCTCACAGGCAAACACCTTAACCTCTAAGCCATTCCTCCAGCCCACTGTTGACAGTTTTCTTGCAAGGTAGTTTTGGTTCCCTCTATTTTATATGGCCCTGGCTGACAATTTTTACAAATTTGAATTGAATATCTAAAAGAAAAGGGAAGGGAAAGAAACAGAGATGTTTTCACCAAACTTTTAATGCTGTTAGAACAAAAGAACACATTCTTATATTTAAAAAAAAACTTATAAACAAACACACATGTCAACAACACAGATGTTGAACATAGTATATAGCTCTGAAGCAAATGAATTGTCAGTATGCAAAGGGACACAATAAGAAAATAGCTTCTATTTTAAGAAAATTGCTTCTATATTAAGATAATAGGGAAAGTTAAGATTACATCACTTGTTTAATCAAATACTCATTGTATAAAATAATGAATTTCATTCTTCTGAGGTTTGTATATGCACCTATCAGATACTTTGATTATATTCATCATTGTCCCATTAACTTCTCTTATCTTTATCATATCATTTCAGTTTGCATTTTGCTGATTTTTATTTTAAATATCTAAAAAAAAAAAAAAAAAAAAACTTGTGGCCAGCGATTCCGAGAACATTTTATTTTTTTCTTTTACTGCATGAGAATATTGTCTTGAATTTTGTATAATTTATTAAGGTTTACAAATACCTTTTTAGAACTCATAGTCTTCTCCAAATTAAAAAGAGGACACACCCCCCCCACACACACACCCCCTCCCCCCCCACTCCTCATTTAAGGTACAGAGAAGAATTTTGGAGCATAGCAAATGAAAAGGTTTATCAAAGTTAAAAAGTAGGCTATTTTGTCTTTTCCTTTGCCAACTTGAAAAATAGCTGCAAATACATTCATCTCAATGAAAAATATGTACATGGTCAATCTAGATTCTATGCCCTCAGAAATTCTATTTCAGGGCACAAATAGCCTACATCAATATATTGACATCATCAGAGGTCATGTTAATGCTCGAATTCTAACTTTCTAGTCTTTTGGATGGAATCAGAGGTTCCACATTCTGGCCCTGTCCTGGGTGAGTGTCCTTCTGCTGATCCATGGACCCATGGTGAATGGCACTGGTTACAGCTGTGATTCTCCAAGCATGTTACCCCAGCCAGCAGCGTCAGTGTATCCTGGGAATTCATTACAAATGTAAATCATTGGTCCCATCCATCAGGGTGCTGGGATTCAATAATTCATGTTTTAACACACTTCCCAACTGATCCTTATATATATACAAGGATATCAAGGTAAATGTGGAGAAATGGAAATGGTCTCAACAGTATTAATAGTTCAGCAAAACTTCCAACTGGAGAAATTCCAAACAAACTGATTACACAAGTAATAATTACATATACAATGGAATGATACACAGAAATTAAGATGATAATTAAAAATTATGTTTTGTGAAGAATGTTCAGAATAGGAAATAAAACATTTGAAAGCTATGAATATTAAAAATATGATAGGGCTGGAGAGATGGCTTAGTGGTTAAGGCACTTGTCTGTGAAGCCTAAGGACCCAGGTTTGATTCCCCAATACCTACATAAGAGAGATGCGCAAGGGTGCATATGCATCTGGAGTTTGTTTGCAGGGGCTGGAGGCCCTGGTGTGCCCATTCTCATTCTGTCTTCTCTCTCTCTCTCTCTCTCTCTCTCTCTGTCTCCTTGCAAATAAATAAATAAAAATAGGATATAAAATATAATCACACATATATATAAATCTATATTTATAAAGTTCAAAAACAGTTATGACTATTTTAGAGAAGCCTACATGAGTGGTAAATCTACAAAGTAATTTTGAAAATGCTAACCATAATCCTCAGGATATAGATTACCTCTGATTTAAAATAAGAGACTGCTATTTTATGGTAGGACCTGGAGTGCTGCCATATATAATACTTTTATTTTCTTTTTACCTGAGTGGCATTTATATTGGCATGTATGAGTAGTTGTTTTGTAATTATTTGTCTACTTTTAATTTACATTTTGGATTTTGAAAGGTTGGAAAAATATGAAAATAATAAAGCACACAATTGATTATGTAACGGTGTTTTTCTTACTCAGTAAGCTGAAGACTACCACGATCAGACGTTTACCATGGTTCACTGTGATGGTTAAACCTGATTGTCATTTTGACTGGATTTAGAATCATCTAGGAGACATACCTTGAGGGACTTCTGTGAGGACATTCCCAGAAAGGTTTAAGTGAGAAGAGAAGACCTGCCCTGAATGCATGTGGAGCCTCCCATGGTCTGAGGTCCCATGAAATATAAGAGAAAAAAAGAGAAAATGAAAAGGCCTGAGAATTCAGCAAGTAAGGAACAGAACTAGTGGAGAAAAAGAAGGCAACCTTGTTTGAGGACCTGGATCAAGCCATAATTAGATCCAGTGGATCACTCTACAAAGGATTGGTGCTTTCTACTTTTTAATCTTTTTAATGTTGATTTAGCCCTTTTGAGTTTAGTTTCTAATACATAAGACTGAAGAGTGCTTTTAAATTTATAAATGCAGCCTAAAACAGTTTCTTATGTACAGTGGCACTTTGATCAAAGTTTTGAAATGATAGAATTGATATACAATTGATTACTCATAACTAATTGCTACTAAAGGTCATAAAATTTGAACTATTTCCCACCACAAAACTTGGACATGTCTCTCTGGTCACAGAGGCAGCTTTGTGCATTCTAATTCAGAATGGCAGGTAGACAAAAACAAAAGCTGAATGAAATGAGGAAACCTCATAATAAAAGTGCTTTTTTATAACTGTCCAAAGATACTGAAGATTTTGACGTCCCCGTGTTGCAGCATCACTAACAAACTTATGTATGGTATGGGGACGGTCTGCTCTTTCCACAGGTGAAAAGTAAGAGGAGCTCTTAATGCCTCTTGAGTTTCAAACATGTTGTGAGGAAAGCTGCACCGATGACGGATCGCAGCAGGGACACCATGGCACGTGAACATTTACACACCACTCCAGACACACTCAGTTAACTGGTCTGAAATACAGCCAAGCCACTGAGATTTTAAAATCTCATGTGCAAAAGCTAGATTGAAGCATTCTGAGGGGAGACTTTGTGGGAAGGGTGGAGACTAAAAGGAAGGGGAGACAAGAGAGGGTGATGCAGAAAAAAGACAAAAATCACCTTTTCTCCCATAGGTGGAATATGGATTTAAGTACGTATGTATGTGTATACATGTGTGTGTGTGTGTGTGTGTGTGTGTGTGTGTGTGTGTGTGTGTGTGTACACATATATGCATACATGTACCTTGAAAACAGAAGGTGTTCTACTTGAGTGGAGGATCAGAAGGAGGCAGGCGGGGGAACAAGTCAGGGCAATGGAGAGGTGGATATGAGCAAAGGACAAAGGCGGATATATATGAAAATATCATAATGAAGCTCAGTAGTTTGTATGCTTGTTAAAAATAGAGTTAGGGGGCTGGAGAGATGGCTTAGTGGTTAAGCCTAAGGACCCAGGTTCGATTCCCCAGGACCCACATAAGCCAGATGCACAAGGGGCACATATGTCTGGAGTTTGTTTGCAGTGGCTATAGGTCCTGGAGTGCCCATATTCTCTCTGTCTGTCTGTCTCTCTCTCTCTCTCTGCTTGCAACTAAATAAATAAAATTTTACAAATGATTTAAAAAATTAGGGCTGGAGAGATGGTTTTACAGTAAAGGGCACTTGCTTGCAAAGCCTGATAGCCTGGATTCAAGTCCTCAGTACCTACATAAAGCCTAATGTACAAAGTGGCACATGCATTTGAAGTTCATTGGCTGTGGCAGGAGACCCTGGCACATCCATAATCTCTCTTTCTCTCTCTCTCTCTCTCTCTCTCTCTCTCTCTCTCTCTCTCTCTCTCTCTGCCTCTTTCTGTTACTCTCAATAAAAATTTTTTTTGAGGTAGGTTCTCTCTGTAGCCCAGGCTGATCTGGAATTCCCTAAATAGTCTCAGGCTGGCCTCTAACTCACAGCAATCTTCTTACCTTAGCCTCCCAAGTGCTGGGATTAAAGGCATGTACCACCACACCCAGCCTAAAAATATTTCTAAGAATAGATTTACAATAAGCAAAATTTATCACAATGTTACATTTCTGAAAAAAAAAATCTCTCTCAAGGTCTGGAGAGATGGCTTTCAAGCTTTCAAGGCGCTTGCTAGAAAAGCCAAAGGACCTAGGTTCGATTCCCTAGGACCCATGTAAGCCAGATAAACAAGGGGATGCATGCATCTGGAGTTTGTTTGCAGTGGCTGGAGGCACCCATTCTCTCTCTCCCCATCTGCCTGCCTCTCTCTCTCTCTCCCTTTCAAATAAATAAATAAAAATAAAAAATAAATCTCTCCCAATTGACTGTGTTATGACAGCAAATTTGAGAAATATGACACCAGGTAACTATGAAGCCAACACAGTTCCTTGGTCTTGGTCCCCAACTGGGTTTTGAATGACTTATACTGGGCAGAGTGGATAAAGGAAGTAAGTACACAGGGGAGCAGAGAGCCGACCCTTCCAGGGATGAGGAGGGGGATGCTTATGCTCAGATCCTGTCTTCACCACAGTGCCTCACCTGAGCACTTGTTCTTGGCACGGCTCCCTAGAACACTTCTCAACTAATCACAGGAGTCATGCTGGGGCCACTCTCTTTTCCAACCTGATTCTATCATCACCCCTCCCCCCATTTTAGATGCTTTCTCTCTGAGCTGCTCATTCCTTTCTTCTCAAAAAGGGGGAAAAAAAAGCAGGAATTGAGAAAGAAAAAAAAAAAAAATGGGAAGGTTCTTAACCAAAGATTCAAAGGTCCCCAATGACAGATGAAATCACTTAGGGATATGCAAAGTTTGCACTCTGTATTAGTTACCTTCTCTTTGCAGAAAGTATCTAACAAAAACTAGTTTAAAGACTGGAGAGATGGCTTAGCACTTTAGATGCTTGCCTGCAAAGCCAAAGGACCAACGTTCAATTCCCCAGGACTCATAAGCCAGATGCACAAGGTGGCACATGTGTCTGGAGTTTTCAGCAGCTGGAGGTTCTGGCATGTCCTTTCTCTCTCTCTCTCTCTCTCTCTCTCTCTCTCTCTCTCTCTCTCTCTCTCTCTCTCTTTTTCCTTCTCTCTCCCTCTCTGTATTTCTCTCAAATAAATAAATTAAACATTGAAATTTTAAAAACTGGAGGTCAGCAGGAAAATAAAACTAGTTTAAGGAAAGAAGATGTAGCAGACAGCTTCTGGTTCTGAGATGAACTTCCAGACCAGGCACAGTTATGGAGGAAGGGATTTATTGAAGCTTACAGATCCAGGGGAAGTTCCATAATGGCAGAAGAAGCTGGCTCACTTTCACAGGTCCAAGCAGAGATAAAGGTCACAAGCCATAAGCCAAAGCCACATAGCACAGCACACTTCAGGAACTCCAGCTAGGCACACTTTGCATATCTTTCAATTGAAATCTCAAACCCACCATCACACCTTAAGATCCGCCCAGTGGCATTGCCTCCAGTCAGGTGGCTGCAGATGCAAACTACAAACTAATAAAACACTGAATATATTGGGGGCCATCTATTCAAACTACCACAGAAGGGTTCATTTCTGCTTGCAGTTTCAGGCTATACTACATCATGGAGGAGGGGTCATGGTGGCCAGAGCTTGAGGCATTGGTCACTGTAAGGAGGCAGAGAGCAATGAATGCTGGTGATCAGCCAGCTTGCTCATTTGTGTACAGTCCAGGATCCCAGCCCATGGCATGGTACTACACACAGGAAGTGTTTCTTCCTACTTAATAAATCAAGATAATCCTGAGTGACTAGGTGTTGTCAAGTTGACAAGAATGCAAACCATCAAACTCACTTTTACTTTTTAAAATACCACCCTACCTGACTTCCCCTACCTGGTAGTTATAGCTTCAGACTCAGGTAAGTCCCACAAGTAATTCCAGTAGGCAGATCTGCTACGATCCCTCATGGATAGACTGATCTCCAAATAGGTTACAAGAGTGCCATGTGGTTTTCCTGCCCCCAAATGATAAGAAAAGTTCATTTAAAATTGTAGTGTTACCAAAGGACCCTATCACATTCCTCACACTTCAATAAACTCCAAACACAATTCTCCATTAGAAGTCATTCCTTTGTTTCACATCAATGTTAAACTGCTCTTCCAGTTAAATAAGACTTTTTGTTTCCTATTGATAGAAGACATTATACAAACATAGATAAATATATTTAATTTTTCTTTTAGCACTAAGTAAATGCAAACAAACTGTTATAAAGCAGATTGCTATGCACAGTTGTCTGTATGGATCATACAAAACATGAAAACCAGGATGCGGAGTGTGTACTGGTGGTGAAGACTGCAGAATCAAAACTTGTCAACAGTGAACTGAAGGCCATTGTCACTTACTGGACATGGCACTCTTATCACGAATAGTTCTAATTAACTTTCAGACCTAGAAACTTGGGACTTTTCTCCTTTCTCTTCTGCCAGCTTTGGTCCGTGTCTGGCCACCTGGCCATAATGCAAGTTGCTTTTTGAAGTCCATTAAACAATCTAACTTCTGAAATGGAAACAGAAGACTTGATGGGAGACTCACTGAAGTCAAACTGTGCAAGGGAACTCTGCACTTCTCTGCTGCAGCCTGCATCTTCCACTGCCAGGGAGGGTAACCTGAAAGCTCCTGTTTCTGAAGACCTGGTCTTGTGCTTAGATTGTTCCAGAACATCAAGGAGTTAGCCTTCGTTGGGGCCTTTTTCCTTTGGGTTCCTCCTCAGGTGCAGCTGTTTGCCTTCCACACCTGGATGTATTCTACCATGCCCATCTCTTGGGTCAGCCCTGGCAAGTTGTATACAGTTGCCTACATGACATTGCTATTCTCTGAGTGGGCTTGAATAAGACTTTTACTTTAGCTAAATCTTGAAGTTAATTAAAGAGACATAAGTGAATTTTTAAAGAGATTACATTAGTTTAATCATTAAACAGTAATTCACAGTAACCAGTAGTAGACTGTCTTTTTATTTATTTATTTATTTTTGGAGAGAGACACAGAGAGAGAGAGACAGACAGAGAGAGAGGGAGAGGGAGACAGATAGAGATGGGAGTGCCAGCAGTCTCAGCTGCTGAGAACAAAATCCAGATGTATGTGCCCCCTTGTGGTCAAGTGCGGCATTGCGCCCTTACGTGACTTTGCATCTGGCTAAACATGGGACCTGGAGATTGGAACTGCTGGAGATTGGAACCAGCGTTCTTAGGCTTAGCAGGCAGGCGCCATAACCACTAAGCCATCTCTCCAGCCCTAGACTGTCTTTTATGGTGCCACATTTGATGTGGAAGCAGCACGATTCATCTGAGAAAAAAAGGTGAGGTAGTTTTTGCTTGCTCTTTAGGAAATTTTGATTACTGTGAGTAAACCATAAAGTTTACTTAAATGTAAACGCAATTCAATTTTATTTACAATTTAGAATTTCTAGGTTTTAGTAGTATATAAAATGTGTGTTAATAAAGTAATTTTCATATTGTATTCTCTCCTCTTCCTCTGTTCATTCCAGAGAGATGGCCTATGTGGAATGCCATAGGCAAGGATAAGTATAAATTGTGTGTGTGTCTGTGTGTGTGTGTGTCTGTGTTCTGTGTGTGCTTGCAAAAATACAACCATGTGATTTGCTTTTCTCACTTAAAAGAATACCTGGGCTATGATCTTCCAGTTCACAAAACTGCTTTTGAACAAGCATGCCATCTTATTATTATCATTATTATTTGCAAGCATCCAGACCTCATGAGTATCCTCGCTACAGAGTGGAAAGGGAAATGTTGCTTTTGAATACTAGTCAGCTGCCTTCATCATAGTAGGACTGCCTCCTGTGTTTGCTTCACAGAACATCCCCCATGGGCCGCAGCCCTCCACTGCCCTCCATCAACTGTGGAGAGGAGAGGATCTGCCATTGTTCAATGTATGAAGCCCTTTCACAAGACGGTTTGAGCTTCCTGAGGTTGCTTCATACTTTCTCATCTGGGTGCACACAGCATGTTTTAGATCTTGAGCAAAGAGAGAATCAATTTAGCACTAAAATCCGAGTCAGTAAGTGTCCATGTGGTTGGGGTAGTTTTAAATCTGGACACATTTGTTAGTTTTAATTCCAAGGCACCCAGAATTGCAGTCATTGTTTCCTCTTGACCACAGAAAGAAAACCTTCCTGAGATCTCCAAATCCCCTTGCACGAATCGGGGCGGGCCGGTTGGGGAGAAGCTAAAAGACACCTTACTCTCACATAGTAGCTACCCACAGTCCTCCTGCCTCACTTACTTGGTGTTAAAGGCCACTGAGAACAGAGTTAAAGGTGAGCTCCTTTAATCTGCAATACCACAAATCCTTTCTCTTTTCTCTTCTGCTTTACATTGTGCCTTGTTGCGACACAGTTAAGAAGTTATTTTTACTCCCCCCTCTCTCCCCACCTTGACACCCCTGTGTTGAAAACTTTCTTCCTAGTTTGAGCCAGGATATCAGGAATGTGGAAAAGCCAGTGAAGTTTTAATTGGATTAAACTCAGTGTGTCCCTCCACCCCACCCCACCTCCAACCTCCTTACTGGCAACTTTCTTGACAGCTATGCAACAAAGAGATGTGGCATTCAGCAGAGCCTCCCGCCTTACCTGGGGGGAAGACACCTGGGCCAGCCATGAGAAGCTATAGAATAACAAGCAACTGACAACAACCTCCCTTCTGATACTGTCACCAATTCTCTGGCTTTGTACATTTCTGAGATGAAATTCAAACCTGAAATTTCAGCAGCTCAAAGTGATTGGATTCAGCAGGCGCCTCCTAACTTGCAGAGGAAGTGCCAGAGGGGGCAGCAAAGCCACTTCCCTGGTCTTTAATTCCCTCGGCCAAGAAAAATCAAAATCTGTCCATTTGGCACGTTTGAGAAGGGGAAAGAGGGCAATACAAATTTCCCTTAATAAAATCACGCTGGCTATTAAAGAGCAGTCTTGCCGATGTCATTTGACGCCCTTCTCCAACAGGGCTGGCGGGCACAGGTCCAGGGTGTGGGGAAGTGCAATTGGAGACATTAGTTACACTACCTTAGGTACGGTAGCAAAATAATATTTGATAAATGAAAATAAATCCAAGCAGACACAATTTCCAAATAGTTTTTAGAAGTACCTGTCACTTCCAGACTCTTCTTAAGCGTAACTCTTGGTGAGCGAATCCATTTTATCGCTTCCTCCCAGCAGAAAATTTCAGTGTGCCCTAGAGAACAGTGCTTCTAGAATGAGGTTGATGGGCACATTTTCATAAGAATCCGAGACTGTCTACCAAAGCTCCTTACGGACGAACCCATGCGAAAGTGGAAGAGTTGGTTGCTTGTCTGTTCATTCCATAGTGTGGGTGAAAAATAAAGCGCTCCTCTCATATTGGCCCCACAAATAGAAGTGTTGGCTTCTCAAATACCTTTCCCAGAAATCCCCCCATTCCATGCTACTCTTGGCGCTAATGTTTGAACCCTGAAAGAACTAGGAGCGCTTCAAAATACCCACTGAGATGAAGAGAACGTCGATTTGATCAGATCCTAAATGCTACTTTTTGGGTTGTAGGAAAAGCTGGGAAATACAAAGAGAGGGGGCTTAGTGGTTAAGGCACTTACTTATGAAGCCAAATGACCCAGATTCAGTTCCCCAGAACCCACAGAAGCCAGATGCACATGGTGGAACATGCCTCTGAAGTTAGTTTGTAACAGCTAGAGGCCCTGGCTTCTCTCCCCCGCTCGTCTTACTCATAAAATAAATAAATTCATTAATTAAAATTAATTAATTAAAAAAACCTTAAAAAAGAACTTTGGGATCCAAAGATAAACATCCTTTCTTAATAGTTTTTCCTTCATCTGTATGTACAGACACATCTGATAATTTAAGGAACGCTAAACCATGAGTTCTAGGAATGAAAAGCTAATGGAGCAATGTGTTATTTACATAACTTGTTTCTGTGACCGAATACTTGACAAGAAGCAGGTTTAGGAAGAAAGGGTTTATTTAGGCATACAGTTCTAGGGGCTATAGTCTATCAAGGGAGGAAGGTGTGGTGGTACGAGCAAGAAGCCAGCTAGTCACATTGCATCCATAGTCAGGAAGCAGAAGGCAAACACAGCTCCTGAAAACCAAACCTGAGCCAGGATTTGTTTTAACATGACCCTGGAGTGCAGAATGCTCAGCCATCATGGAAAGCAACAAAAAGGTAATGCACAATTATATTGCAAACCTTTAAAAACAAAACATAAATTGTCAGGACTCTGATTGATGACCATTGGCATTAAGAAAGAAGGAATTGTCAGCTGGGCATGGTGCATGCATCTGGAGTTTGTTTACAGCAGCTGGAAGCCCTGGCATGCCCATTCTCTCTCTCTCTCTCTCTCTCTCTCTCACACACACACACACACACAAATAAATAAATAAATAAATAAATAAATAAATATTTTTAAAGAAAGATAAAAAATGAAAAAGTCTGGATGAGAAATTATGAACCTAGGTCTGAAATCCCCTAGCAGGTGCCTCAGCTGATTTTATGGGGCTTCTGAAAACTTTAACGTCATAGGCACGATCATCAGAATTCAGTAGATTTATTCCTTTTTGTATGGAAAAGAAAATTAGTTTGTAATTTTCATTGGATTTCAAAGATTTCTGAGGTTTCAAAAGTGTTAATGAAAGAGGATTAGACAATGATGGTTTTATGTTTTTAAGTAAGGAATCTTATCTCTTTTATCTTCACATTGCATAAGATAGCTCCAAAGGCACTGTACAATAATTTAGCACTTTGGCAAGAGCGATGTTGATTCTTCATTTCTTGAGAGCCAAGAGGAGTTAATAGGACTTGGAGGGAGCCCAGGTTCTGGGCTTTTGAGCCTTGGGAAATCACTTTGCTTTACTGCGTTGACTGAGTACAGCATTAATTCTAACTCTATCCTAGACTGGGAAAGCCAGCTCACAGTGCTCTTAGTTTAACCTACCTGTCTGTGAGCTGGTTTCTTACACACACTTTCATTCACATCAGACTCCTCTCTAATCATCCACAGGGAGTTTTGTGTTCAGTTCTTGTTCTGTTCAGTAGCTTCCAGCTTTCTGCTCAATTGCTGTTTTTCAGTCCTTCCCATGTTCCCAGGAGGATGGATTGAACACTGAAAGCCTCGTCTTAATGTACTCCCATTCTGCAGAGAGAGCCACTGCCAGTGAGAAAGAACTAACTTCACACAAAACGTCACACATTAAAAGCAACATATATAATCTTCCTTCATATCATGCCATTAGGAAAAAAAAATCTGATTGCATCAAATACCTTAATAGAGACTTTATAGACCTTGTCTCCTCTAATCCCTATAACAACCCTGTGAGACTGGTATACTTTTCAGTTTGCAGATATGTGACTCAGAGCTGAGAGAGGGTTAGCAACTTGAACAGCACAAGCAAGTGCAGTTAGCAAATACCACAGCGGGAACGCATGCTGCAGTCAGTACGGTACTCCTTAAGTCTGAGTCCCCAACCACTCTTCAGTGGCAATAAATCAGTTCTAGTAAATTGCAAAGAATCTTACCATTTTGATTGTGCCCAGTTTGAGAGAAGTACAGATGTTTGATTCAAAAGGATTCACTCTGGGCTGGAGATATGGCTTAGCAGTTAAGGCACCTGCCTCCTAAGCCTAAGACTGCTGGTTCCAATCTCCAGGTCCCACATTTAGCCAGATGCAAAGTGATGCAAGGGCTCAATGCCACACTTGACCACAAGGGGGCGTATGGATCTGGATTTCATTTGCAGCAGCTGAGAGGCTGCTGGCACACCCATCTCTATCTGTTTTCCTCTCCCTCTCTCTCTGTCTCTCTCCAAAAAATAAAATAAAATAATTTTTTTAAAAAAGGACTCATTCTATATACAAGCCACTTTCATGATCCCGTAAAGTTCCATCCATCTGCCTGTGTTGAGTTTCAAATCTAGAATGTGAAAATTAGGAAACAAACCAGTCAGGTGGTGCCAGGTGGCACCTCTGTACTTCCGACCCATAGGACCACTTTTAACAATTACGAGGCCATGAAAGGGAACTGCATCTTAGATGCTTTGACTTAAGGGCTTCTGTGCCAAAGATGGGTATAGGTGAGCAGACCATGGCTGCAGTGGTGAGTCCAGTATGCTTTCCTCCTTCCAGGGTCTCATTTCACTGTTCTGTTTGCCTCTTTGTGAAATGGAGATGGAACCTCTGGCCGTCATGCCCATGTTCCAAGAAGGGAGAACAAAAAGCAAACAGAGGACCAGGGAGCATGCCAGCCAGGCCTGTCCCTGAGGCCATTCAAACAAAGGCATGGCTCTGCGAAAGAGAAAGGCAGGGCGGATGGTTACTGGCAAGGGTGACTGCAGGAGCAACAGTTTCCATAATGGCAAGGAGCCTCAGGGTAATTCAAGAGCTTCAGGGATGGTTCCCACTTTCTGTAGCTGCAAGTCAGGTTGTCACCTCAGCTGCACTCTGTGCTGCAAGCCCTGGGGTCAAGCCAAGCTGGCACTTGCATGTTGTACGGCCAAGGAGTATTGTGCTGGACTGTCTCAACGCGAAGCCAACAAAGAAGCCAGGGTCAATATGCTACAACAGAGAAAGCTGGGCTTGGATTCAAAGGACCTGTGTTGGTCAGACGTGCGGTGCTCGTGACAGATACCTGGGAGAACCATTTAAGAAGGGTGAAGGATTTCCTTTGGCTCTTAGTTCCAGAGATTTCACTTTGAGATGGGCTGGCTCCATTTCTGTGTGCCTGAGGTGAGACAGAATATCATGGCCTTGGGGGCCTGTAGGAGAAGATTCTGCCCCACATCCTGATAAGTGGGGAGAAGGGAAAGAAGGTAGAGAGGGAGAGGGTAAAAGATGGAGAGAATGGGCTGAGACAAGATGTACCCTTTCAGGCACCGCCTTCCCACCTCTGTCCTTCCTCCAACTGGGCCCCACCTGTCCATAATGCCATCAGATTATGAATCTGTGAGTGTATTAATCCAGTGATGGAGTGAACAAGATCCCATCTTCTCCCAATGACTGAATCCCTTACACGGGGACCAAGGCTTCAAGGCATGAGTCTGTAAAGGAACTCATAGTAGGAACAAGACCCAAGTTCAAATCTCTCATCTGCCATTTCTCCAAATGTGACTCTAGACAAGTCATCAGTCTTACATTCTAGTAGAAAGCAAGGGTTCTAATAATATCTATGACAAGGGTTACTGTGAGGATTACCTGAGATGATACGCTTAAAGGTATCGATTTAAAGTCGAATTTTAATATTGCCCACAATTATTATAAGGTTCAATCAAGGAACACTCTGTTTAGCTACTTTTATTTTTTTTATTTATTTTTAAATATTTTTTATAACTTACTTATTTATTAGAGAGAGAGAAAGAATGGGTGTACAAGGCCTCCAGCCACTGCAAATGAACTCCAGATGCATGTTCCGCTACGTGCATCTGGCTCACGTGGGTTCCGGGGAATCAAACCTGGGTCATTAGGCTTCACAGGCAAGTACCTTAACCACTAAGCCATGTGTACAAAACCCATATTTTTAAAAAGAAGCTATGTAAGACCTTTGCTTTGAGCAAGGCATCCTACCAGGAAATGATGATCTGGACAGAGAAACGTGAGTGCGTGCATGTATTCATCTCCCAATGCTTGTCTGCCTAACAAATATGCCCGTTAATCCTCTTGCCTGCACTGTTTCCTTGGAGGGATCCCACACTCAGCTGAGAAACATCTCCAGGCCCTTCCCAAGTCCTCTGTAGTCCTTTTACTCCGTTGCCATCTAAGACCCTCTTTGCTGTTCCTTCTTATATTGTTTTTCCTAGTTTTCTTTTGTCCTTCTCGTGCCCGGAGCATGAGGATTCCCAGGTGTCATGCACCTCAGTCATGACTTCTCAGTTGACAAGTCCCACAGGGCAATGTCAACTGTGTCCTTGGGGTCTTCTACCTGGTTGCTGGAGGCTCACTATATGTGTATGTAGTTCACATTTATGTCTCAACTTCAGAGCCATACATGTGACAGCTTACTGGACATGTCCCCAGTGCATTTCTGCAACAAGTAGAAATCTTCAAATCTGAACTCTCTTACCTATCTTGTAGACTCGGCCCTACCCTCCATAGTCCCTGTTGCGGATAACGTAACCATCTCTCCAAATAACTAAACTCAAACACACTATGAACACATCCTTGTCCTCATTGTCTGACTCACCACCAGTCGTTTCTATTCCCGCCCCCTTTGCTCTGAGTTTTCTTTTCTTCTTCATTGCAACCTCTACTATTGATTTGACAGCTTTGACTGCCATCCTGTCTGGACTACATTCACAGCTTCCTCCATAACCCCTGTCTCCAACCTACTTATTGCAGCTGCTGGCCTGTATGTGAGTGGACTAATCAAGCCAAAACCTCACCCCTTCAAATCCTTTCCTTAAGGTGTTTCCTTCTTCACTCTGCCAACATTCGCTTTCCTCTTCAAAACTTTGAAGTGGGGACCTCCAGCAGGTGAGTGGGTCTCTTTCAGTGTGGGTCCAGTCTATTTCAGCCAGTATTCTCATGCATGTTAAAGTCACCATATCTCTCCAAAGCTACACATCACCCAGTTAATAAGATGAAAATACCCAGTCTAACCATTTCAGCACAAATGTTCTGGAATCACTAGTGCGGGGTGCCATTGGGTTGAATGGTCTAAACTGATTTTTCTTAATTTTATTAACATAGTAGTTACGGTGATCAGGTAAATGGACTTCATTTTAGGAAGGCTGCATGTTTTGGGCTTGTATTCTGCAAACCCTGTGGAACGTTCCAAGGATGAGTCAGGTACAGACATGATAATTAGAAAATCGATCAGAATTCCTGAGCATGCACTTGGCTTCTTCTCAATCCCCCTCCCATGTATGGATTGGCCCCCATTAATATGAAAGATCCTGAAGAGTCAAAATTGGTCACCACCTGAGATGGAGCGTAATAGAAGTGAGACTTTTGATGTTAACTTTCCTAAAAGGCAAAGATTCCCTAACTATAAGTTTGCTGACATCAGCCCTGTGTGTCTGGGTGCATAGCTCAGATTGAGGAGATTAAGAAATCAGTGAGTCAGAGGTAAGAGTGGCTGAATGGCTGAGTAGAAGAGCCGGGTCGCCAAGTCCCTCCCACCCTTGCAAAACAGTCTGCACTCAGGTGTGCATGAATTTGGGGGTGGGGTGGAAGGTAGATTTCTGAATCTTAACCTTTACTCTGGCTTCAAATTTTAGCTCTGGCTCTAGCACATGGACAGAGTTCATCACTGTGTGGTTTTGTCGGCTTTT
Organism: Orientallactaga sibirica; assembly: GCA_036365145.1. Taxonomy (NCBI): domain Eukaryota; kingdom Metazoa; phylum Chordata; class Mammalia; order Rodentia; family Dipodidae; genus Orientallactaga; species Orientallactaga sibirica. Next base: position 15,721,693 of record JAEOAD010000006.1, read on the forward strand.
CATTCACAGAAGAGCAAACAGGCTTATTGAAGGGGAGGTGGTGCTGTTACCTAAGCTTGACGAGTTAAGTGCGTAACATATTAATGATTATGTGTGCAACATAGTAAATCGTTCCCTTGTGGGACTGTCACGCTGAGGAATGGTTCCAGGAGTGATATCAAGGCTTTAGGTATGCAGGGCAAAAGAATATGCACTAGATAAAGTGTGTAAGGGTGCCAGCTTGAAATATGATGTTCTCTAGTTCTAAGGACTTTTATTGGATGCACAGATAGCCTGGCGAGTGTTCATTTGGTTCATAAGCCAGTCAAGTGTCCTTCCCTTCACAAGGACACATTATGACTCCTTTCATCTTCATTGATTGCTGAAGCTTCTGGCTCTTTTTCTCACCAGATGTTTGGCAGGGAGCATCAGTTGACCTCACCATTGTTCGGAAATGGACTCTCACAAAGAGTCTCGACTGTCTCCTAGAGCAAGAATGCCTGAGAGAAATATAATTGAATGCAAAATACATGACATAGCCATACAATTTACAATTTTGTGGTGAATGACCACCTGAAAAGAAAATAAAACAATGACTGAGCATGGTGGCGCGTGGCTCTAATCCCAGCACTTGGGAGGCAAAGGTAGAAGGATTGCTATGAATTCAAGCCAGCCTGAGACTACAGAGTGAATTCCAGCTCAGCCTGAGCTCGAGTGAGAACCTACCTTGAAAAATCAAAACAAATTAATTAAATAAATAAAACAAGAAATAGGTAAGCAAAATGTTATGACACATTTATCTGTTAAAAATACATGTAACCCCTATAAATTATAAATGAGAAATTTTACATTATATGTGTGTGTTCTAGCATTTGAAATGTAGTTTGGGTTTTATACTTAGAATATTCTGACTTGCATTCGCCACCTATCAAGGGCTAATAGTCCCATGTAGCTACTGATTATCCTATGGTGCAGTGTAACGTACGCTGTGCAAAATCTTGTCTGAACCAAACTAAGCCAACAGAGGCTTGCCAGACATGAGTGGCTAGGAAGCTCAAAGACAAACATGTGGCTGCTCTCTGGAAAATATTTGTATGGAACATCATGAGGCATTCATAAAATTTACTAAAAACCAGGGTTCTGCTTTTTTGGTCTTATTTTCTTTCTGCCTAATTTTGTTGTTACTGTCTTTTGTCTTGCTATGTGACAGGAATTTTTTATACACTCATTGAAGTCTTTAAATTTGTTTATAAGCAGAGAGACAGAAAGAGAGAGAAAAAGAGAAAGTGAGTATAGGCACGCCAGGGCTTCTTGCCATTGCAAATGAACTCCAGACATGTGTGTCACTGTGCATATGGCTTCACATAGGTACTGGGGAATTGAACCTGGTCCTGTAAGCCTTGCAGGCAAATGCTTTAACCACTGAGAAATCTGTCCAGCCCCTTGGAGTCCATTTATTTCTGCTTACTCTTATAAAGAGACGAATTAAAAAGAATGAATGCTAACTGGGCGTGGTGGCGCATGTCTTTAATCCCAGAATTTTGGAGGCAGAGGTAGGTGGATCGCCATGAATTCGAGGCCACCCTGAGACTACATAGTAAATTCCAGTTCAGCCTGGGCTAGAGGAAGACAGTACCTGGAAAAAAAAAAAAAGAATGAATGCAAAAGAAGAAATGAATATTCCTCCTTAGTTCTTTAATGATACATGTTCATCTCTCAGGAAGCCCCTTCCAGAGTCTTCCCAGCTCCTCTCCTTTCTGTCTGCATTTGGGGGAAGGGTGACTGCAAGCCTGCTCTGCTGTAATAGCCACATGGGTCTTGCTAAGCATCATTGTGCTGCGTAAACACAGGCAATGAGTGTTCTAGACCTTCTGGGGAAATGCAGCTTAGAACGTAACAAGCAAAAGCTTTGTTAGTGACACATTAATACAAAAATGATAGAAACCAAAAAAAAAAAATGTACACATATAAGATAGTTAGAACACAAATACTACATAAATATGGCATTTGTCGTCAAAAGGATGTGGCATTTGTCTGAGGATGGGTATTTGAAGGGTTCATATCATGAGCTATGGCAAGGTGTTAGATGAGAGGAAGGTAATCCAAATGGGACAGAAAGTGGTCACACAACACAAGGACAGGTGAGTCTCATGATTCATGAGACCCAAGGCGGTGGCTACCTGTTCAAATGTGCACACGAGTGCGGGGTTGGGATTCTTACACTTCTCAGTTCATCTGGCTTCATCTGGTTTCTGTATGTATTCAACCAGTGTTTCTTGCAGCTACAAAGTTCACAGGATGCTTAAATTGTTCCCTTGAAACATATTTGTGTTTGTGAAATAACTGTTACAGCACATCTGACTGTAGTCATTTGTTATGATCCCGTGGACATCTAATTGATCAAGGTAGCTTTCACACAGGTCCTCCATTCTCTTGTCTAGACTCTGATGCGTAAGTTCACATTGTGAGCGGGAGAGATAGCTTAGTGGTTAAGGAGCTTGCCAGCAAAGCCTAAGGACACAGGTTTAATTCCCTTATAAAGCCAGATGCACAAGGTAGCACATGTGTCTGGACTTCTTTTGCAGTGGCTAGAGGCCCTGGTATGCCCTCTCTCTCTCTCTCTCTCCCTCTTTCTCTCTCTCTCTTTCCCTTTTTCTCTCAAATAAATAAGTAAATAAAATAGTTTAAAATCTATTTTTAAAAAATAGTCACATTTCATCTTTGTATTTGTTATATTTCTATCATCTTTCTTTCCAGCCCAGTGGCTGACATACAGGGGAGGGCCATAGGATCATGCAAATTTGGTTATTCAAAGTTATATCTGACTCAAATAAAAGATTAAACTCCTCAGTGGCAAATGCCATGCATTTCTTCAAGCCTTTTTTTTCCTGTTAAAAAAATTATATTTGCAAATGCCATAATGTTATCTAAAACTTCCTAAGTTAATTAAGACAAAAAAGAATAAAGCATAGTAGGCTTAGAATTAAGAGGTGAGCTGGCCAGCACAGTTGGGACCCCTGCTGTGTGCATTCATTATCCATTGCACTTATCTGGGAGACTTACTCCATGCTAAGCAAACATCAGTGGTTCAGTCAATGGAGTCAGTGTCAGCACAGCAGACTACTGGGAGCCAAAGCAGGACCAGGAAACAATGATTGGGGTTGTTTCTCAAAGTCCTTCTCCAATCCCACCCCCAGCATGGAAACCCTTGCAGGCTACTCTTCCAGTCAGGGGCTGGGCTCTCATCGAGACTGTAGAAATGAAAGACCATGTCATAAAACAGGAAGAACACTGTCCTTTTCCTATAGGCTCTGCTGGAATCATCCCCCATCTTGGGCACATGAGTCAATGGAAGTCCTAATTGAGAATTTAGAACATCAAGAGTCCTCACTAGAAACACCCAGTGGATTCTGAGGTTCTTTTTACATATATAACTGATGTGGATAAAACAGTAAAAAGAACAAATGGAATCCAGAAAATTTGCATTACACTAGCATTTCTTACTCCTAAATGTGCGGTTTTGGAGTCTTCCAAAGATGAATATCCATGTGTGTGCCATTGCCCTCTACTGGATAAACTGAGGAACATGATTTCACTAGTGTCCACATATTATAGCACATATATATATCTTATACTTGGCTGTTTTCCCTTTTTCGTATTTCCAACTGTTTTTAATCGTTTTTAATTTATGACTTCAGTAATACTGTGAAATAGCCAAGCTACTTTCATTCCCATTGATAGTTAAAACAACTGAGGCAGGCATAACATGAGTCACTCAATACACTAAGGAGCTGGGCTGGGCAGCTGACAAAGATGAATCAGAGGATCAATGTCTGCTCTCCAGGAGCTAGTGATGTAACACATACAAGATACACACACCGTCTGCTCTATGAAAAATGTAACTGTGATGCATGAATAAGTAAAGCTAAGGTTTATCATTGTGCCAGGTATTGTTACATGTCATTTTGTTCTCACTATAATTTTGGCATACGTTATACAACATCAAGGTTGGATGTGTATGCGCCATTTGTCAGATGCCCCCAGAGCATAATGTCATGGGAGACGAAAGGAAAGAATACTGGTCATTGGTGTGAGTCAGGGAAGGATCTGTCTGGTAGTTGAGCTATGGCTTTCAGGATGAGCTAAAGCAGGGACAGTCAGAGAGAAACTCTGTTGGGTTAACTTGAGGGATGACAGATTGTGCAAAGGACTAAACTTTGGGAACAAGAAGAAGCCTGTTCTTTGCAGAGAACTTGTATCTAGAGGAAAAAGAAGGAGCAAATGTCTAATCTGCAGCTGGTCCGGATGGCTCACCACCATGAGGACAGGGCCCTGGAGTGAGGTTCTGGTTGGGGCTCCAGTGATGCGGGAGGCGGTGGAGCCTGTCTGCACGAGCTGCTAGACTGCTAGTTATGTGGCCTGGGGTCTTTTGCTCAAGAAATATGGTCCCAGGTCAGTGGGAGGTGGTGTGGGAAGCGTGAGCAGGCTGAGCTCCTGGGAGTCAGCAAGGAGTGGTGCATCACAAGGGAACACAGGAAAATCATTCACTTTCCCATTAGAGCTTGCTGAACTGTGGCACCTCCTCCTTCCTTACCAATCTGGACCAACAGCCTCAAAAGCAGCCTGTAAAAAATATAAAATAACATTGAAGACACTGCAGTGAATAAAGCAGGACCGCTTCTGTCCTTTCAATGTGATGATAAGCCTCATTTGGTAGAATTCGTGGGTGACTTTTGCCTTGAGATTTCCTGTTATGTCTTTCAGTTCCACAAGCCCTCCAGAGTAAACCCTTACTACCTTCCATGTGTTGTGTTTCTGTCAGCTTCTCAGAGTTTCAGAATAACAAATGGGGACCACTGCAGAGAGTTCTGAACAATCACAGTTCCATGATCCAATGCCAGAAGACTAAGGGAACTGTGGATGGATCCAGGAAAGAAAGGAAAGAGTGGCTAGAGAGATGGCTTAGTGGTTAAGGAGCTTGCAGGCAAAAACCAAAGGACAGGGCTGGAGAAATGGCTTAGTGGTTAAGGCATTTGCCTGCAAAGCCAAAGGACCCAGGTTCGATTCCTCAGGACCCACATAAGCTAGATGCACAAGGGGCACATGCATTTGGAGTTCGTCTGCAGTGGCTGGAGGCCCTGGCGTGCCTATTCTCTCTCTCTATCTCTGCTTGCAAATAAATAAATTAATTAATAAAAAAAAAAAAAACCAAAGGACAAGGTTCAATTCCCCAATAGCCAAGTAAAGCCAGATGTACAAGGTGGCACATGTTTCTGGACTTACTTTGCAGAGGCTAGAGGCCTGGGGTGTCCATTCTCTTTCTCTCAAATAAATAACTAATATATTTAAGAAGAAAAGAAAGGGGCAAAAAAAAAAAAAAAAAAAAAAGCTAAGGCAAGGTTCAGGAATGGTCTAAGCTTTTGTTTTGTAAAGCGAGCACTGGGTTGGAATTTAATTTTCCCTTCTGAAACTTTTTTGGTTGTAATTCTCCCAACTTAAAGAAAAGGAAATGCAACAGAGAAAGAAAGAAAGATACAACGTTGGGGAGTTGGCTCTGTGGGTAAAACACTTGCTGTATAAGTAAATTCAGATCCTGAGAACCTACTGAAAAGCTGGGCAGTACAGTGGGGGTGTCTACAATCCTTCTTTGCTTGTTATAGTGAGAAGGGAGGCAGAGACAGGACAACGTCCTGGAAGCTCATGAACCAGTAAGCCTGGTAGTCACAGCTGTGAACAACAAGGAGAAGCTTTGCCTCAAACATGAAGGTGAGGACCAATACCTGATAGAGTTCCTCTGACCTTACGCACACATACACACACACTCATACACACACACACATGCTCATGCACACACACACAGTGGCACACATACAGTTGCACTCAAACACATGCATATACATCATGTACAGATGTGCGCACGTGCGCGCACGCGCACACACACAAAGAAAGATTAAAAGAGAATGAGAGGGGCTGGAGAGATGGCTTAGCGGTTAAACGCTTGCCTATGAAGCCTAAGGACCCCGGTTCGAGGCTCAATTCCCCAGGACCCATGTAAGCCAGATGCACAAGGGGGCCACATGCATCTGGAGTTCGTTTGCAGTGGCTGGAGGCCCTGGCATGCCCATTCCCTCTCTCTCTATCTGCCTCTTTCTCTCTCAGTCTGTCACTCTCAAATAAATAAATAAAAATAAGCAAAAAAAAATTAAAAAAAAAAAAGAGAATGAGAGATGTTCAGAGACAGGTGCTGAAGTCCAGTCACAAACAGAATGAAGCCTTGAATGATCATAGAATTTATTATAAATTTTCCAAAAGAAATGGTCACTTGTACTGTCTTAGACCAGACCCTCAAGTAACAGACCCAAACAAAGACAGCGGTGTGTTTCATACTTTATGTAGCACGAGTATTTCTCAAAGAACCAGAGTGCCTCTGCAGTTTCTTACTCACCAAGAGACTATTAAGTACCCACTGGGTGTCAGGAAGTGTGCTGGAAGTGGAGAACACCGAGTCGACAAATAAACTATCTTCCCTTAACTAGCTCAGAGCCATTGCCTGGAGGGCTGCTGCAAGACTGGGGTGCTGAGGAAGAGATGCACGGCATTGGCATGCTGCTGCCTCTTCTTACCCTCAGCAGAATGGTGGCCAGGGAGCCCCAGCTCCTCCGCTTCACCAGCAACTCAGAGACAACGCACAACTGCACGCTACACACATATGTGACTCTGTTCTTCTGTGCGGATCTACCTCCATCCTTTGAGTTTGGCAGAGGGAAGCATACCATTGTCTTAAATGACATTAAAGAAGAAAGGTTCCTGTTTTTTGGGGGGGGCAGGGTGTTTTTATTTATTTATTTTTGTCGGTGGGGGGGGGCAAGGGACTGTCTGAGCCATAAATGTTTTTATCTGAAATCCAGCACTATGGTTACCACTACTGCTTTTTCTCCTTAGGCCAGACAGACCCATGTAGCAAAGGCCATTAAAATGAGAATAGTCGGGCTGGAGAGATGGCTTAGCAGTTAAGGCGCCTGCCTGCCAAGCCTAAGAACGCTGGTTCCAATCTCCAGCGGTTCCAATCTCCAGGTCCCACCTTTAGCCAGGTGCAAAGGAGCGCAAGGGTGCAATGCCGCACTTGCCCACGAGGGGGCGTACACATCTGGATTTCATTCATAGCAGCTGAGAGACTGCTGGCGTGCCCATCTGTCTCTCTCTGTGTGTCTCTCTCCAAAAATAAATAATAAAAATAATTTAAAAATGAGAAGTGTCCCCTGTTCCATTATCGATACACCCAGCTTTATCCCTCATTTCACTGGAGACATGCATATTTTGGAAGAGATGAGGTTGGACGGAGTTGACAGTCACACCGAGGTTTTCTATCATCAGGAAAACGGAATGAAAGGGGAAGGGGGCTGTGTTTATTCTTTAAAGTCAAATAAGCTGCCTTGAATTAATGGTCCATTCTTGTTGGTGTGCATACCAACAGTTTTGCCCTTTGTCATTTAAGTAAGTGACTTTCCCTTCTTGCTTATCCTTTTTCCATTAGATTCAAGATGCCTGAGAAAGGTATGGTTCCAGAAGTCACAAAATGAGGTATTTTTCTGTGGCATGAGCCAATTTTGGCAAGCTGAATGAAAAACAGTTGGAAAAATGGCAGCAGGGATGTCCAAAATCTTGGCATTGCCAAATGATGTTGCTACCTACACATATGTTAGACTGCATACATGGCTGTCCTACGGCACATTCAGTACATGAACCATTGGTTGGACATGCCTAAAGCAAATACCAGGGCATCCAAAATGTTATTCTCTTCAAATCCCACTGAAAGTTTCTAGAATTCTCACATCATCAAACCAGACATGAAGACTGAGCTCAAAAATATAAATTAGACTAGTGCTCCCCAGATGTTAGATTCCACGCACTAAAAGAAAAAAAAAATCAGCAGACATGGTGGCACACACCAGAAATCTCTGAACTTAGTAGACTGATGCCAGAGAAACAGTAGTTTGATGCCAGCTCGAGCCACATACTCTCAAAGAAGTTAATGAATGAATCAGGAGAAACATGCTTAGTATCAACTCTGAACTGTAGGTTTAAACGTTTAAATAAATAGCAATTCTGGGCTGGAGAGATTCCTCAGCAGTTAAAGCCTTTGCCTTTAAAGCCCAACAACTTGGTTTTCATTCCCCAGTACCCACAGTACAAAGTGGCACAAACATCTGGAGTTCATTTACAGTGGTATGCCCATTCTCTCTCTCGCTCGCTCTCTCTCTCCTTGCAAATAAATAGATAATTTGAAAAAATCGTAAGGCTACCATAACTAAGGCTATCACTTCCTAAATGCATATTCAACGCCCCCAAGAGAGAGAAAAGTACACAACTGCATGTGATGGTCAGTCTTTTCAATTTATGAAAATCTTGAAGCACCGTCTGTTAGGATTTTGTAACCGGCTAGTGACTGACATGCCATTGCATTCCGTGCAGGACTGACCTGCGGTATCTTCTGTTGAATGGCATGTTCTAGTTCATCTACAAACAAGGAATCTAATCTGGGGTGGGGGGAGGAGTAGGCACACAAAAGATGTCCTTGATAAGTCCTGGATAGTGACAGATAAAATACTTAGTGAATGGTTCCATGCTTCTGTTTCTCATTTGCAAACATGGGCATGCATTTGTCTTGGGAACTAGTATGGGTATTCAAGCAGTTAGTGGACTGAAGGCAGGGAGCGGAAGACTCGCCACAGGCCAGCAGGCAGAATGGCACCCTTCTAAATGATAAGAACTACACCTTACTCCTGTTATCCATGGCACCATCTTGCCAACAGTCTCCGTGCTTATCAAGCATTCAGTAAATGCAGTCTTCTGATTTGAGATGGGTGGGTGTGGATCACAATCCTGCATTTGTTATATCTCATAATATTGTTATAACAAATCACTTTATTTAATAATTTCTCCCTATTTTATTCCCCTTACAAATTCTGTGCAACTTGAAATTTAGAGATGGCATCACCAACTTTTCTCCAGTTACCCACTCCCCACAGTGTCTGATTTTATATATATCCTAAGGACTTTCTTTCAATTATTTGATAATCAGTCACTGATTAAAAGAAACAATGCACTTCTTTCTATGGGTTCACTGCACGATATGTACACACCCATTCTCACAGGCCTGCAATTTACAGAAATCTCAATGTACTTTGGAACTCTTGCAATTACTCTGAGTTCACATTCAGCTAGGATGATCAGACTGCCCTTTTGGAAAAAAAATATCTCTCAAGTATGCTATCTTGTGGCCAAGGGCAAGGGGTCTTCTGCTACTACTAACTCAACAGGAGTTGCAGTGGTCAGATTCTTGCTTTCTGGGTTCTTCATTCCTCACAGGGGAGAGAACAACTATCTTCTATGGTTAACTACATTTTACTTACTTAGTGCTGATCTGGTTACACTGATCTTGTGATTTTTTTGTTGTTGTTTTGTTTTGTTTTGTTGTTTTTCAAGGTAGGGTCTCACTCCAGCTCAGGCTGACCTGGAATTCACTATGTATTCTCAGAGTGGCCTCAAACTCATGGTGATCCTCCTACCTCTGCCTCCCAGTGCTGGGATTAAAGGCGTGCACCACCACACATGGCTCTGATCTTGTGATTTTGAATTCTGCTGTAGCCATGATCACGGAGAGCTGGGAAAATGAGAAGGGTCCGTGGAAACACGTGTTTAATTTTATACTGCAGTTGTATTGGTATTTGTGACTTATCCAGCTACATCGCTAGTTCTTGGAGGAAGTAAAATTACATGCAATAGTAAGATTTTAAAAGACATGGATATGATACATCAAACAAGGATTCTCTTTGATGAAGCAGCTAGTACTCAGTGCATATGTGGACATCTAGTATGCAAGATTTTTATGGAGGGTAATTTGTTGTTCAACAGTCAATAACAAGACTCACTAAGAAAGCCACTGTATTTCTGCTGCTTTTTGAGTTAAAAATACTTTCTCAGGAATATGTCGTCCATAGAAGGATCCACAGAGCCTAGGTTGGGAAGGAAGAAAGGCCATTCAAAATATTTTTGGAGTTTAAGATTTAGCATACAGAGTGCTCTGGATTTAATTTTGTTGTTAAAGAATGATCACATGATATTGATGAGCTGAAAATATCATTAAGATTATTCACATAATATTATCTTATTGTTGTCTTGGTTACTATTTTTGGATCAAGGGACTTTGAGAAAGCATTTGGACTGACTCATCCCGCTAGTATTGAACCATACTATAAGCTACTCAATTTCTGAAGGTGTCTTCTGTGGCCTTCAGGAAAAGTGACCAAGACTGCAGTCATCAAATCCATTGTTCCATCGTGTTTAGTGTTTTTTTGCTTGGCCAAGCTTAGCAGTATTAACTTGATGTCTTATTCCTGTGCCAGTTCTTGTTTGGCTCCAAATGTAAGTAGGAATTATAGAAGTGCTGAATTAAATCTGACAAATTCCTACCAACTTAGAATCACTTAACTCTTACTACTGGGACTAAAATGCCATGCTCTGGTGTGGGGTGTGTGTGTGTGTGTGTGTGTGTGTGTGTGTGTGTGTTGGGAGTGGACAGTTTGCCTTCATTAAGACCAGAATGGCGTTTTCTCAATCACTACAATTTACTATTAACAATTTGTTACGCAACTTTCATTTGTGAATGTATCTAAACTCTTCATGCATCTATTTTTATGTCCAGCTCACATAAATAATTGGCATAATAAATTCCACATGTTACCTTATTTAGTTAGGAACTTCCCCTCAGACTTCAGTCTCAACTTGCAACCACAAGAACAGGAGAAACCTGTGGTCCCTAGTCCTTGTCCTCTCTTGATTTCTATCACTATCAAGTTGGAGGCTGATACTCTTCAGAATCTTCTTGGCATGGAAGACCATAACAAAAATAACATGTCGTGGAGACTCTACCTTTAAAAATGATTTTGTCTAAATGCTCAATTCAGCCATCACTTCTAGAGTTGAGACTGGGTTGCAGGAGAGGGAATGCAATATTGAATAAAATATAGCTCCTGTCTTCTAGTAACTCTCAATCGAGCCAGGGAGACAGTATAAATGGATAAGTATAACACAAATACAATTGAGTTAGGTAAAATGTTATGGATGGTAGCAGGATTGGGGGAAAATGGCTCCTGAGAGACAGAACTCATTGAAACTTCAGATCTGAGGAGAGACTTGAGTCTTAAAGCAAGTGAAAAGCCCTGTCTGAAAGATAAATGCTGCAAAGCAGTGAACACAGTGGTTCAGAACACAGTTTGCCATCCAACAGGGCTGGGTTTGACTCATATGTCTGTTGTTTCATTGCTAACCCTGAGGAAACTACTTTACTATATTTTAAATGTATTATTCACAAGCAGGGAGAGATAGAAATGAGACAGAGAGAATGGGCGTGCCAGGGCCTCCAATAGCTGCAAACAGACTCCAGACACATGTACCACTTTGTGCATTGGGCTTTACATGGGTACTGGGGAATCGAACTTAACTGCTGAGCCATCTCTCCAGCCCGTTTTGCCCTTTTTTCTTTCTTTTGTTTGTTTGCTTTTTGAGGTAGGGTTTTGCTCTGGAATTCACTATGTAGTGTATAGTCTCAGGGTGGGCTCACCTCCTGCCTCTGCCTCCTGAGTGCTGGACTAAAGACATGGGCTACCACGCATGGCCTGCTTTACCTTTTTTTTTTTTTTTTTTTTTTTTCCTGGTTTTGCAAGGTAGGGTTTCACTCTAGCTCAGGCTAACCTGGAATTCACTCTGTAGTCTCAGGGTGGCCTTGACCTCACCACAATCCTCCTACCTCTGCCTCCAGAGTGCTGGGATTAAAGACATGTGCCACCATGCCTGGCTTTGCTTTACCTTTCAATATCAAGGTTTCCTATGAAGATAATAGTGTTTTACTCTTAGTGTTGAATGGGTCACCTGACATATTTTTCCCATGGTTTGTATGCATGTGTTCCTTCAAAATTCAAATGATGGAATCCCATTACAGATGTGTTAGTATTAAAAGGCGGAGTTGGGCTGGAGAGATGGCTTAGCGGTTAAGACGCCTGCCTCCTAAGCCAAGAACGCTGGCTCCAATCTCCAGTGGTTCCAATCTCCAGGTCCCACGTTTAGCCAGATGCAAAGTGATGCAAGGGCGCAATGCCACACTTGACCACAAGGGGCGCACGTATCTGGATTTCGTTCACAGCAGCTGAGACGCTGCTGGTGCGCCCATCTCTATCTGTCTTCCTCTCCCTTTCTGTCTCTGTGTCTCTCTCTAAAAAAAGAGGCGGAGTCTTTGATTAGTGATGGTGTCAGATATACTCTGTGTGCACGAGTGGATCCATGTTCTTATGTAAGAGATTGCAACGAGCAACCTAGGGTCTCTTCTTTTCTGCCATCTCTGACAACAAGAAGACTTGCTTCGCACATACTGACTTTTTTCTTTTTTTTTGTCAGCACCTTGGCCTGCCCAGCCTCTCGAACTTGGAGAAAGAATTTTATTTTATGAATGACCCAACCTTGGGTGTTTTGTGATAGCAGCAGAAGCAAACTAAGAATGTTTGGAATATTTCCCAGAGCACCTTATATGTTTTGAGCATTTATAAGGTAACTGTTATGTTCATCATAACTCCCCTTGTTAGGATTATCCAGATACACGTCTGGAGTTTTCTTCCTCTCAAATGTTCAGAGTAACACTTGTCTTCCTTCTTGGATGTGGTTAAGGGGACACTGAGAGAAACATAAGGATATTATAGAGTCTACTGCTCAATGTGGACCATGGACCTATACCTGGATCACTGGAGGCACTTAAAATCCACACTTCTAGGACAGTCTTCTCTGGCTTCTTAATCTGATTCTTTGGTGCCAAGAGTCCAGAATCAATAATTTATCATCTTCCCTAGGTTAAGTATTATGCTGACTAGAGTAGGAAAATCTCTTCATATGCACAGTTAACTCCAGTCTTTAAAGTATTCTGTTTACTGGAAATTTCCACAAAGCTCTGGAGTTGTGTGTTTCAGTTGCTTATCACCTTTGGTCCAGCCTGTACCCTGCCATGTGTGGGGTTGGAAACTGAATGAAGGATCTTGTGCATGCTGGGAGAGCTTCTACCACTAAGCTACATCCCTAGTCTTGCACATATGCTGTCTTAAAGACTATTTATTGGCTAAAAAAAAATAAAGAATTGAGGGCTAGAGAGATGGCTTAGTGGTTAATGCACTTGCCTACAAAGCCAAAGGACCTTGGTTCAATTCCCCAGGACCCACGTAAGCTAGATGCACAAGGTGGTGCATGCTTCTAGAGTTCATTTGCAGTGGCTGGAGGCCCTCACAAGCCCATTCTCTCCTCTCTCTCTCCCTTTCTCTGTCTGCCTCTTTCCCTCTCTCACTCGCTCAAATAAATAAATAAATAATTTTTTTAAAAAATTAAAGAATTGAAGAATTGAGCTGGGCATGGTGGCACATGCCTTTAATCCCTGCAGTCAAGAGGCAGAGGCAGGGGGATTGCTATGAGTTCGAGGCCACCCTGAGACTACATGGTGAATTCCAGGTCAACCTGGACTAGAGTGAAATCCTGCCTCAAAAAAATAAAAAAAATAAAATAAAATAAAATAAAATAAAATAATTATTTCCTAATCCTTTTGCATGTGCATTTTACAACTGATTTCATAGATATTTTAATCTTTATAAAACAATGAGCTAAATGTGTGTAGAATAAGTAGAAACAGGTACAAAAATCAAAGCTATAGATTTATATTTTGAAGCCTTGGAAGGAGAAGAGCTATAGGGAAAGAATTCTGAATTCAGGGGCAAAATTTCTAGAGTTCAAATTTTAATAGGCCAAACACAGACAGAAAGTAGAGACACTATCTGATTGGCTATTGTTAGGCATTTGCCTTACTTTTTTTTTTTTTTTTTTTTTTTTTTGGTTTTTCGAGGTAGGGTTTCACTCTGGTCCAGGCTGAACTGGAATTAACTATGTAGTCTCAGGGTGGCCTCGAACTCTCAGCGATCCTCCTACCTCTGCCTCCCGAGTGCTGGGATTAAAGGCGTGCACCACCACGCCCAGCTATTTGTCTTACTTTTGCATCATATAATCAGCTGACTGCTTATGATTAGCTAAAGCTTACCTCTTTGATACCCGAAAACCAGGCGCTCTCTATCTATCTATCTATCTATCTATCTATCTATCTATCTATGCAGTTGTTAATATATGATGAAAATAGAATTAATCATGTACAGTTACTTTCACACCAGAAAGAAAACAACTTTCTAAGGTGATTGAAACATACAATTGAATATCATTTCTCCTCAAAAAGGAAGGAAACTGTCATTTGAAACAAGGCGGATGAGACTAAAGCTTACTAAAAGTCACAGAAAAATAACTGGTGCATAATTCCAATTACATAAAATATCTGTGGTGGTTTCAATCAGATGTCCCCCATAACCTCATGTGCATTGAATGTTTGGTCCCCAGCTGGGGGTGATTTGGGAGGCAGAGTTGGAGCTGGTGTGTTGTTGGAGGCAGACATAGGGGTGTTCTAGCCAGCTCCTCCTTGCAAGAACTCAGCTCACTCTCTTGCTTCTGTTGTCCACCTGCTGTGGCAGAGGTGATGTCCAGCCTCTACCCTGCCATGCTTTTCCTAGCGTAAAGCTTCACCTCCAGGCTGGAAGCCAAATAAAAACTTTCTTCCCATCAGTTGCTTTTGGTCATGTGTTTTATCCCAGTAACACAAAGGAAACTACAACAGTGCCTAAAATAGTAAAATTAAAGGAGACAAAGCATAGGTGATGGAGTTGGGTGTGGCGCCACACACCTTTAATCCCAGCACTTGGGAGGCAGAGGTAGGAGGATCGCTGTAAGTTTGAGGACACCCTGAGACTACAGAGTGAATTTCAGGTCAGCTTGGGCTAGAGTGAGACCCTACCTTGAAAAAACAAAATAAATAAATAAATAAAAAGAATAGGTGATGGGGAAATAAAGAATTGTTTTCTAATGTCATGTAAATTTTCTGTTATACAGTATTAATAAGTTCTAGCGATCTGCTATCAAATTTGGTTTCTATTGTTAATAATATGAGATTGTACTCTTTAAAATATGTTACATGGACAGGGGCTGGATAGATGGCTTAGTGGTTAAGGTGCTTGTCTGTAAAGCCATAAGACCCAGATTTGATTCCCCAGCACCCACATAAACAAGATGCACAAAGTAGCTCATGTGTCTGTAGTCCATTTGAAAGAGGCCCTGGTGTGCCCATTCTCTCTCTCTGTATCTGTTGTGGGTTATGCATTGTGAGAGCATCAGTTATTGGAGCTGGGGGAGTGGGAGATTCTCTAGGTATGCTCTTACCACCTTCCTGTAGCTCTTACAATCTTTCAGCCTCCTCTTCACAAAATCCCTGAGCCGTGAGTTGTGTTTTAAGTCTACTTCAGTGTTCAGCTCTCAGGATCTTCTGAGGTTCTGCTTTGGTAGGTGTGGAGTATCTTCAGCGTCTGTCTCTGGGACCCAGGTGCTGCTCGTCAGGCTCACCATGAGAGCAACACTCTTTCTCATCTTGCCAATTCCTCTGTGGTTTCACTTGGGCCTTGGCTGAAGTGCGAGGGGTGGTTTACCTCCTTGGGTCCCACTACCTTCTGAAAACAGATTCTCCAACAGACAATGAAGCCAGCATAGCTAAATGTGATAAGCATTGTTAATTTAGAGAGGATTTGATGGTAAAGTGTTTCCATTTTCCTTTTGTAAACTTTTTATTGACAACTTCCATTAGTATAGAGAATAAAACCATGATAATTCCCTCCTTCGACTCCCATTCTCTCAAATCCATTCTCCATCAAATGTCCTCCCCCTCCTAATTAGTCTGTCTTTTATTTTGATATTTTCATTTTTAATGAAACCACTTACTAAAAGTGGTTTTAACACTGATTTATGCACAGGAATAGGGTGCTTAGGAAAAGTACAGTACAAAACCATGGATAGGTAGGTATAGGTTTCTTACAAGAGAGCGTTCATAGCACGTTGTTAAAGGATTCAAATAAAACAAATTAGGGTATGTGAAAACGGAAGCTTAGATGCCATCACATAGTGACAAGGTGGATTGGTTTCAAAATTTCTCACTCTTAAACTACCAATTCACTCATAAGAGATTCTATTGTCCTAGATGGCCTGAGATGATAAATGTACCAGGTGATGAGACTTTCAGTGCAATCTGTCTAAAATCCCCCAGCAAAATGAACAAGTTACCTACGCTACCACATTGCCTAAATTCTGAAGCACACTACAGAATCCTGATTTTGCAAGCAGTCCATCAAGGGTTAAGTCAGCAGGTCTCTGGGATCACTGAGTGACCTATCTTGTTATCAAGATGAAACAGGAATAATAATGATAATTGTGTAACCAAGATCTTGATTATGATACTAATCAAAACATTTGCCATAACAATGTCAATTATCATTAAAAAGCATTTCCTTACTTACAGAACGGGAACTAAGCCAAGGCTATAATAAACCACCCACATAGAGTGAGGGGATGCTGTCTTTTGTTCAGGCAAAAGACCACATAAAATAAACTGTAGAGAATTATTTATAAACTGATGTGATAATTTGTGTATGCATGTTGGAAATTTGTTAGGTCCTTTAAGGGCACTTCTGTTAATGCCATGAGAAAACGTTATTCATCCAGGTCTGCAAGTGACTATAAAAACATATATTAAGTCATTTTGCTCTTGCCCACTATAAACAGACACAACTGCATACATGTTTTAACTATTGTTGCTTATATAACAATTTCCAAATGCTTTATAACTATCCTGACATCGTGGATATATTTTAATTTTTAAGCCTCCCACCTCCATTATCTTTTGGCCATGTTGTTTTTTTGTTTGTTTTGTTTTGTTTTGTTTTCCCTATCAGTAAGTTCTTCTTACTCTTGTCAACTTAGATTAAGTCACGTTAGGTCTCATTTCAATAATGACAAAGATTTTGTTTGACAACAAGAGTGACCTCTGGTTTCCTCCCAAGGACATCTTAGCTATAGGATAAATTATAAGCTCTATCTGACAGGATGTGTGAGAAATCGAAGGCATTTTCACTCGAACAGATACAGGGAACCAAGGGACAAGGATTATAATCATGACTCAGTACCTCTAAGCTCAAAAAAAGAGAAAGACTTTGATCAATGCTTGGAATTTAGGAAATCCAAGACTTTATTCCCAATCTGTGGGAAAACAATTTCTTTCAGTGGATATATGCATATAAATGTTCTGTTTCAGAAATGTAACACACTGAGAATCTGGTTGCAACTCCTATTCACACCATAATTACTTGAATATTTAATTTTCCCTTAAGTAATACGTTTTCTGTGATATTCATCAAATTGACTTTCTATGAATAGCTTCTTTTTTTTTCCTGTCCCAGACTGGCTTGTGAGCAAACAACCTCCAACTTGGAGCTATAAAGTATCTCAGATTTGGTCTTTTCAAAATTTTGATGGTAGAAAGGAAAAAGACTGAGCAAGTGACTGGTCATTTTTCTTAGTAGTTGGCTCTTCGACTATCAGCAGTCTTAGGCGTTTTCTCAACTTGTCACCTATGTCTGTTAAAGGCTTGATTCTCTTACCTGACTCTTTAAATCCTCTGTGTGTTTCCAAAATACAGTATCATTTACCTGAAGTCCTGGAAACATATTTATTTATTATTTTCTTTTTGATATTGCTTAACTCATTGAACTGAAAGAGTTTGCTATGGACTAAAAAAAAAAAAATCTAATCCCTGTGCCTGTCTTTTCATTGCCTCTTAAAATATACCTCCACAAAAAAGTCAAAATGGAATTCTCACTCTTCAGTGAGTCCTTGGAAATGGAATCCGACGGGAAAACAGACTGTGCATTACAAGGTTCTTTGTTTCCAAAATTCAACAGTCACTTCACGAAAATCCATCCTGGATAAGAAATGACCAACAGGTACTTAATACTTTGCAGTGAGAATAAACTTAGTGTGTTATTGTACAGCAGAGTGTAGATAATAGGAAAACATTGTATATTACAAAGTCTAGGAGGAAGAATTTTGAAAATTCTCACTATAATGAAATGGGTGAATATTTGAATGAGCCTCATTTGTTTACCTTTATTCAAATGGACATTTTGAAACATTGCATGGTGCATAAGAATATGTGCAACTTTCATGTGTCAATTAAAAATGACAAAGGGGCTGGAGAAATGGCTTAGCGGTTAAGACACATGCCTGCGAAGCCTAAGGACCCAGGTTCATTTCTCCAGATCCCACATAAACCAAGGTACACATAGTGTCACATGCATCTGGAGCTCGTTTGCAGTGGCTAGATGCCCTGAGACACCCATTCTCACACTCTGTGTCCCTCTTCCTCTTTCTCTCTCTCAAACAAATAAATAAAATATATTTTTAAAAAATGGGAGGAAGGAAAGAAAGGAAAGAAAGAAAGAACAGTGGGATGGACAGGCAGCAGGGAAGAGAGAGTTAAAAGAGAAACCACTAGTGCTTGGGCCAAGGCCAAAACGGCCAAGAAGCTCAGGATAGATATTCTAAAGAGACAGACTGAGTCACACCAATAATTGGAATAATAATAAGTAAAAGCATAACACTTAATAGTAAGTCTAATGATGAGTCAAAAGTTTGTTTTCAGACAGTTTTCTGAGTACATGGAAAGAATGAATAAAGTTAACTCACACAATAACTGCAAGAGATATTGTTGTTATTTTACAAGAAATCAAACAAACAAACCAAAAAAATAACCCACCTGGGAAAAGTAAGTGACTCATTTGTGTTCGAGACATACAGACCAGTGAAGGGTAGAGTCAACATTTGAACCAGAAAACTTGTTCAAGACTTTAGCCCAGAAGACCAGCATGGACACTGTCACAGAAAGGCGGTCCTTGATGGTGTGCCTCAGAGAGTGAACAGGACAATCCAGGAAGGTAAGTCAGATCTCAGTATGACAGATCCTCAAAGGGGACAGAATCAGAACAGGCTTCAAGGCACCAGGACAATTGGAAGGGGTTAACAAAGGAGTGATTTAGCAGTATGGATAGAGTGTAAGGATGGATTTGGGGAAAACTTGACTTTGAAGTAATTTCCAAAGGTCAAGTGCACTGACTGACAGTAGAACATGTAGCTATTTCCTGGAAAGGAAGATCATAACTCCATGGTTACATTTGATGGGAATCTGTCCCCAGATGTTTCTGAAATCTGACTCTGCACAAATACAGTAGTAACTTAATACTAGCTCACAGTAAGCATGTTCAAAAACAACATTTGCAATTGCCCCTAACTTAATTAATATTTCATAATTAGCCAGGAGACTTCCTGAGTGAAGATGAGATAGACGGATACTTTCTGCTATTAGTAAATTATCTTGGCACAGACATAACTCTATGATTCTTTAAAGGATAAAAAAATGAGCTACTTTCATCTGCTTCTAATTCAAAAGTAGACAGAGCAAATTATAAAACAAAATCATCTTTGGCCGAGAACATGTATGGAAAAATTCAATCTCAAAGGACACAATTTTGGAAAATAATATGCAACCAAAGTAGCAGGCTGGAAAAGGAAGGGAGATTAGTCTAGTTGAAATCTTCAAATAATAGGAGCTTAACTATTTATGTTCACTTTTGCCAAAAAATATAAGAAGGGGATTGATTATATTGCTACCCCCAAAGAAGATCTAAACCTACAGAGAAGCTGAACTACTGAAAAAATTGAACTACTCTAGTAATGAGAGACAACATTTGCATATGCACAGATATTCTAATAAGCACGCTTATTTAATACTTTATGTATAAAATTATCTTGTTATTCACTTCATATTTCATATATGAAAACCCACTTTTATAGAGTTGAAAATGACTTTCCCCAAGGCCCTGCATTTAAGAAATGACATTTTGGGGCCACAAAGTCAGATAGTTTGGACTCTACATGCCAGTAAATGTATAGGTGGGAGTTGAATAACATGTCCCCATAAACTCGTGTGTTTTGCATGCTTGTTCCCCAGCTGATGGTAGTTTTGGAGGTGGAGATTTACCGGAGGAAGTGTGCTGCTGGGGGCAGGTTTAGGGGTGTTATAGCACACTGTCCTTCTTGCCAGAACTCAGCTAACACTCTTGCTGCTTTCTGTCAGCTACTGTGGTAAGACATGGTGCCCAGCTTCTGATCTGCCATCCTTTATGCGTCATGATGAGGCTTCCCCTCAAGATGGTAAGCCAAAATCGGTCCTTTCTTTCCATCAGCTACTGTTGGCCAGGTGATTTGCCCCAGCAATATCAAGGTAACTGTAAGAGAGAGAGAGAGAGAGAGAGAGAGAGAGAGAGAGTGTGTGTGTATGTTTAAAGGACAGTATGTAGCAGAGCAATACTACAAAAGCACACTTGTCTCCAACAAAATTAACTGAAATATCTAACAAAGTAGCTGAAGATATAAAACTTCTGTGAATAGATAGATAGATAGAATGATTGATAGATAGATAGATAGATAGATCACTGTCTTCATTTTATTTCTGAATTCAGGTATTTCTTTTTTATTAGCAACTTATATACTTACCAAAATGCATGATATTTCCCTCCCCTTCCCCCATTCCCCTTTAGAACTCCACTCTCCATCGTATCCGCTCCCTCTCTCCATTAGTCTCTCTTTTAATTTGATCTCATCATCTTTTTCTTCTATTATGAAGGTCTTGCAAAGGTATTGCTAGGCACTGCAAGGTCATGGATATGGAGGCCAATTTTCTGTCTGGGCAGTTGCATTGTAAGGAGTCGTACCCTTCCTTTGGTTCTTCCATTCTATCTGCCCCCTCTTCCGCAATGGTCCCTGAGGCTTGGAGGGTGCGACAGAGGTGTTTCAGTGCTGGGTACTCCTCCATCCCTTCTTCTCAGCACTATGTTGCCTTTTGGGTCATTTCTTGAACAATGCCAAGAACTTCTGCTAAAGTGTAAATCTATTAAGGCAAGCATAGTAGAGCCCAAAGCACCAAATACATTTTGTGAGGAATTTTAGAGCAGCCATGAGTAGCCTAAGGTTGACCTTGACCTCAGTAGAATTTCACTTGTTTGGATTGACTACATTCCCTGCTGTGTCTACTACTCAAATATGGAGATTAATCAATGGGCATCAATGAGAATATGTATAAACTTTAGTAGACTTTGGATTAACAGTTAATACAGGGAAAGTGTATGTGGTGGGTTGAATATAAAATGACTCCCATAGGCTCATGTGTTCAAATAACCTCTATGTCATTTTACAAAGCCATGGTTTACCATACATACTTATATACATACATACTGTGTGTGTGTGTGTGTGTGTGTGTGTGTGTGTGTGTGTGTGTGTGTGTATGGTGGCATATGGAGGAGGTAAGACTCTGAAGTCATAAGGCTGTGTTGTAACTATTTATCCCATCCATTATAAAAACACCCAGGGGGTGCTGGAGAGATGGCTTAGTGGTTAAGGCACTCTCCTGCAAAGTGGAAGGACCCAAGTTCAATTCCCCAGTACTCATGTAAAGCCAGATGCACAATGTGGTGCAGGTGATTTCAGTGGTTTGAGGCCCTGGCTTACCCATTCTGAATCTCTCTCTCTCTCTCTCTCTCTCTCTCTCTCTCTCTCTCTTTTTCTCTGTCTCTCTCTCTCAAATAAATAAATAAAACATTTTAAGAAGACCCAAAGGGTAAATAGTCTACAGAAAAAAAAAAAAAAAAACAACAACAACAACAAAAAAAAAAACCTACCCTTACCAGGAATACTAGCACATGAAGAAAAGAGTATCATTTCTCTTTTGCTTCTAGCAGGTTGTGCCTCAGGAATCTTCCTAAGTATAAGCTTTGGGTTAAAAAGCTCTTCTGCCTGTCTGAAGAGCATAAGGAAGTATGAAATTTTACAGGGATATCATTGGCCCAAATGTTGGGCATCCCAGCCTCACAAAATGATTCCAGCCCTTTTCCCTATGTTTCACTTTTGTATGTGTCCAGCCCCCTGCAAGGGCAACATTGCCTTGGTAATAATATAGGACCTCAACTATGTGCATCGGTTGAAAGAGGCTGAGCACTGGGACCTGAACTCAAGGCCTATTTTCTATCTCTGAAATCTGAACTTTGCATTTGATCACTGCTAACATTCTTCAAAACGATGTCACTACTACAAAATCAAGAATGTCAAGTCACTTCAAAAGTATAAGGCAAGAGATGGAATTACACGTGATGAAAACAATTTCTCCTTCCAACTCTTAACATTAGCATTAATTTAGTAACTATACATATTCTTATATTCCTATATCATGCATACAGACATACATAGGCATTTCTTTTCTTTTCTTATTCTCAATTGGCAGATCAGAAATATTTCATAAAAGATTAATAATGTGATATGGAAAAATTGGAAAATAATGTATAAAAATAAGCTAGAAAATTAGCCGGGCATAGTGGTGTACACCTTTAATCCCAGCACTTGAGAGAGGCAGAGGTAGGAGGATCGCTGTGAGTTTGAGGCCACCCTCAGACTACATAGTGAATTCCAGGTCAGCCTGGGCTAGAGTGAGATCCTTCCTCGAAAAACAAAAAAACAAAAACAAACAAAAAACCCTAGAAAATAAAAAAATATTTTAAAAA
Organism: Orientallactaga sibirica; assembly: GCA_036365145.1. Lineage (NCBI taxonomy): Eukaryota > Metazoa > Chordata > Mammalia > Rodentia > Dipodidae > Orientallactaga > Orientallactaga sibirica. Next base: position 15,744,288 of record JAEOAD010000006.1, read on the forward strand.
ATAATTGACATAACATATGAATCAATTAAATTTTGAGGTTTTAATGTGAAATAAGGTAACTTTTCTTTTTGAACTGCATTTTATATAGTCGTTCTACATAGGAAATTATTTGATCCACCAAGAAATACCTCTTCTATAAACTCTAGACCTTTTTAAGTTTGCAGAAAAACTACCTCACCAAAACTTATGCATAACCAATTTCATTAGTCAGATTATTCTACTACGATTAAATAACTAAGAAAAAAAACTTAGGAGAGGAAATATCTTTCTTGGATCACTGTTTACGAGGTTTTTTCCCCAAGGTCATCTAGCTCCATTGCTTTAGGTTTGAAGGGAGGCACAGCATCATGGCTATCAGAGATTGAGGGAAGAAGAGAGGGGGCAAGAGAGAGAAAACAGAAAAGGATAAGATTTACTCTTCCAGCACATCCCTAGTGACTTCCTCCAATTAGAATTCACTTTCCAGTAATGAAATCATGAGTTCATTAATCCATCAATGATTAATCCATTGCTTATGTTACATCCCTCCTCAGGTAATCACTTCCCTAAAGTCCATCTGTTGGAAAGTCAGACTTGAAAACATGATCCTTAGGGAACCATAGGCAGATTTCCATGCTTCCTATGTTAGTCTATTCCTTGCTTTAAGCTCAGTATATTGTCAAAGGTGGAATCAATGCTTCACTTATATGTGAAAAGAATGTCAATGGTTTGGCATAGCCCAGGTCACCTTATTTACAACCTGATGATCCTCAGGGATCCTGCACCCATGTGTGGGTAAGCATTTTCGAGCCATCCCCTCAGAAGAGATGGACTCAAATAAAATATGTGTGCAAAGAATTCTCTTTTTAAAAGGAGAATTAAAACACAAACATGGTTTTAAAAGATGTACATGTAACTTATCACCACCTACAGTTTTTGTATATGGGGGCTGTGAAAAAAAATCATATGCATGTAGAGATGAAGCACTCAAATGAGAAAGCAATTATCTAGAGAATAGTGACAGTGAAGGAATAAGGACAGTAGTTGTGATGGTTATTTTTTTTATTAATTAATTTCTCTAGAGCAGATATAGAAAAACCCGAGAGACAAATCTTTCTAGGTTAGGCTATGTGAGATGAGAAAATTCACCATAAGTGTGGTTAGCACTATTCTATAGACAAGAATCAAAGACTGAATAAAAAGAATGTGTGCCAGAGAGACTGTTCAGTGGTTAAGGCGCTTGCACGCAAAGCCTAACAGCTCAGGTTTGATTTCCCCATGTAAAGCCAGATTCACAAAGTGGCACAAGTATCTGGAATTTGTAGATGCTATAAGTCCTGGCATGCCTTTTCTCTCTTCTCTCTCTCTCTCTCTCTCCCTCTCCGTCTCTCTCTTTGCTTGCAAAATAAATAAATGAAAAAAAATTAAAGTAACAAAAGTGATCTGCACACCAAAATTAACCTTTGGCCTTCACACATGTGTGTGTGCATATATGCACACACGTACCCCACACACATGCATGCATTCCACACAATTCATGCATGCAAGAACGTTCATCTCTAGACTGGGAAGTTGATGTATACTTTGCAAAGACACATTTATTAAATTGGTGTCCAGGCAGATAATTCAGTTGATTCAAGTGCTTGCTTCACAAATGTAAGGACTTGAGTTTGATCTCCACCTCCCATGTGAAATACCAGGCATGGTGATGTGTCTAGCATCCTAGTGCTGGGAGGATTAAAGACAGGGCAATCCTTGAGACTCTCCAACCAATTAATCTAGCTTAATTTGGTGAGGTCCGGATCAGTGAGACCCTGTCTCAAAGGAGTCGGATGGTATTCCTGAGGATGAAACTCAACGTTATCCTTTGCTTTCCACATGCAGGCATGAACACATATTTACACAAAAACACACACACACACACACACACAAAGTCTTATTACACTGTAGAAATTTTAACTACCATTTTAGTAAATTACAGATGTTCAAACTTAAAATGCAATGATTCTGACGTTTTTAATGTTAGGAAGCCTGGTGATTTGCCTTTGGCATAAGAGAATGTATTTATTAATTTACTAGACAAGTCACTTGAACCTGTCCAGAACTCAATCATATTCCCTTACTAGTGATAATAATACCTATATAATGAGTTCTTTGTGGATTCTATGGATTGCTTTCTTAGCATTGAAATCCAATTATGCAACAGATTTCATTCTAACGTGACCATAAATTGTCTTTTTGTTGTTCTTGTCATTGTTGTACATGATATCAAACCCATGGCCTTGCAATACGATCCGAGCAATCTACTCCAAGTTGTGTTCATTAATGTATAACATGTTATTCAAGTTTTACACATAACTGAAGCTTTCATCTATCACAAACTTAATGTTAAGTTTGGTTTTGATGTTCTTGTACCAGTTATGTTTAGTTGCTACTTTAGAACCATTCAGATTTGAAGCCCTCATTTAACCAAATGAGTGCATGTGTATGCGCGTGTGCAAATGTTTATGTGTGTAAGTACATGTGTGGAGGCCCATGGTTGATGTAGGTGTCTTTCTCAGTCTCCACCTTATGTATTGAGCCAGGACGTTACTTCAACCCAGAGTTTATTATTTTGGGTAGTCTAGCTAGCCAGTTTACTCTGTGGATTCCCTGTCTCCAGTTCCCTTCCAAGAGTGTTAGAATTCACAGGTAGGTGGTCATGCTCATTCAGCCTTCATGTGGATGTTGGGAGGTCCAAACAGGTCCTGATGCTCATATGGGAAGAGCTTTACTGACTAAGTCATCTCCTCAGCCCTTCAAAAACTTTTAAAATAAAATATTAAAATGTTGTGTTTTGAGCTGGAGAGATGGATTAGTGGTTAGAGCACCTATCTGCCAAGCCTAAGAATGCATGTTCGATTCTCCAGGTCCCATGTTTAGCCAGACACAAAAGTGACACAAGAGCACAATGCCATGCTTGCCCACAAGGGGGCACATACGTCTGGAGTTCATTCACAGCAGCTGAAATGGCCTTGGCATGCTCATTCTCTCCCTATCTGCCTCTTCCTCTCTCTCTGTCTCTGTCTCTCTCTCTCAAAAAATATGTTATGTTTCATGATCAAGTAATGAATGCTTCTGATGGTTCAATCTCAAGATGTCCCAGTGGCAGCACATAAGTGCTCAGTAAATGTGTCCTGTGAAAAATTTTGGAAGATTTATGTGAGCATGTACCTCTGACCATTGTGTTCTATCTCCCTCTGTAGCATGAGAAATCACTGGGAAAAGCATCCAGTTATCCCAGTTAGGTCCTGGAGAGTATGTCTAAGAATTTGGGTTTCAAAAAAAAAAAAAAAAAAAAAAAAAAAAGAAGAAGAAGAAAAGAAAAAAGAGCAGAATTTTAGCTGTATATGTAGGAGGGCCTAGGATTTCAGAGATTGTTTGCTTTTTCAGAACCAAGAAAGAATTCTGTGCCTTATAGAGTGGGAATCTGATAAGATTTCATCTAGTTAATGTTTCATTGGCCAATCCCATCATCTTTGCAGGGCTTGCCTGATGCAGCTGACCTTGAAGACATGGGAAGCAGCTATGTACAGGCTGAGCTTCTGAATTTTTGAAGAAAAGACAAAGGACCTTGCCAACAAATGGAGTTGTGACAATGGATATCCCTATGTAGAAGGTTGAAATTAGATCCTTACCTCTCATCCTGTATAAAAATCAACTCAACAATGATCAAAGACATTAATTAGTATACAACCTGAAACTTTGAATCTACTAGAAGAAAATACTTCAAGAAATTGGCACAGATCACAATTTTTTGGAACATCACGACTGTTAATAGCTTAGGAATAAAACCAAGGATTGACACATAGGAATATATTAAAGTGAAAAGGTGGCACATGTGTCTGGAGATCATTTGTAGTGGCTGGAGAATGGGTGTACCCATTTTCTCCCTCTTTCTCTGTCTCCCTTTCTTCTCTCATAAGTAAATAAATAAATAAAATATTTTTTTAAAAGCTGTGCACAGCAAAGAAAACGATACAATGAAGACACAGCCTATATAATCAAGAATATTTTTGTCAGCCAATCATCAGAAAAGGACCAATATCCAGAATATCAGTAATTCAAAAATCTCTGCAAAAAAACAATTAATCTAGTCAATAGATGAGAAAATAATCTGAACAGTCCCTTCAGAAGAAGCAAATATAGCTAAAAATTATATGAAACAATACTCAATATCTTTAACAATCCAGAAAGTGTTGCACAACATGGTACATGTATGTGGAGTTCATGCATTGCAGTGGCTGCAATCACTAGAGGCCCTGGCACACCCATTCTCTCTCACTCCTTGCAAATAAATAAATAAATAAATAAAATATTTTGAAGAAAGAAAGCACAAAACAAGATTACATTGACATTCCATCTCATTCCATTCAAAATAAAAATTAATTAATTTATTAAGAAAACATAAATTCATAATGGTAATGATATGAGGGGAGAGTACTTATGTTAATCTACTTTTTTGAATAATGGCACATCCAGAAGCCATAGATAGTTACTAGAAAATTTTCAGTGCGAGAGATGGGATACCTTCCAGAGAGTCGTTGGCCGGGGGTGGGGGAAGTTCTCTGTTGCCTCCAAAACTTTATAGGCTATTGCCAAGACCCTTGGTTTTCCTTGAGAAACAGATGGTAAAGCCCTATTGCTGAAGACTTCACATGCCTGAGTGGCAAGGTCATTGAGAAATCAAACTGGTGCTGAGCAGAAAACCTTCTCCCTATAGACCAGCCAACTGAAAGCTGGAAAAAGCTGCACTGCATGCAGCCCTAAGGGAGAGAGAAGTCATCATCAATGGTGAAAACAGTGGACACTGGAAGTCTCAAGTTTGGCCAGACAGGCCCAATGGCTGAACGAGTGCAAAAGTCGCATGTCTGCCCTGGGAGAAACCAACTGCTGTCTAATTGGACTGAAGGCCCACTCTATGGGAGGGAATACATGCCTGGTACTGAAAACCTAATCAAAAGCCTATGGCAGGAGAGGTCATGAGCCTTAAGCCTTCTCTTGTTTGGCTAAATGTATATATTCATTCTCACCAAACTTCTCTGAAAGCACTACACTTAATGTTCATATTTATTAATGCTACTCTCACTTCTGGTTAGAGAAGCTTCTCTTTTCAGATGGCGATGATCACTGGGATGACCCAAAAGGCAACATAGTGCTGAGAAGAAGGGATGGAGGAGTGTCCAGCACTAAAACATCTCTATCACACCCTCCAAGGCTCAGGGTCCATTGTGGAAGAGGTGGCAGAAAGAATGTAAGAGCCAAAGGAAGAGTATGACTCCTTACAATGCAACTATCCAGACAGAAATTGGCCTCAATATCCATGAGCTTGCAGTTTCTAGAAATACCTTCATAAGTCTTTCATAATAGGATAAAAAGATGGTGCTATCAAAATAAAAGACAGACTAATGGAGAGAGGGAGGGGATATGATGGAGACTGGAGTTGTGAAGGGGAAAGTGGGGAGGGGAGGGAAATATCATGGTTTATTGTCTGTAAGTATAGAAGTTGTCAATAAAAAATTAAAAATTTTAAAAAGAAGGAAAGAAACCTGAAAACTCATGTTTCTTGAAGCACTATTCAGGACAGTTGAGCCATGGGATCAGCCTAAATAAATTTCAACAGATAATTCAATAAAGAAAATATGGGGGCTGGAGAGATGGCTTAGCGGTTAAGGTGCCTGTCTGCTAAGCCTGAGAACGCCAGTTCCAGTCTCCAGGTCCCTCATTTAGCCAGATGCAGTGACACAAGGGTGCAATGCCGCACTTTTCCACAAGGGGGCGCACACATCTGGAGTTCGTTCACAGCGGCTGAGAAGCTGCTGGCGTGGCATTCTCTATCTGTCTTCCTCTCCCTCTCTCTCTGTCTCTGTGTCTCTCTCCAAAAAAAAGAAAGAAAGAAAGAAAGAAAGAAAGAAAGAAAGAAAGAAAGAAAGAAAGAAAGAAAGAAAGAAAGAAAGAAAGGAAGAAAGAAAGAAAGAAAGAAAACATGGTACATATGCATGATGAAGTATTACTCCTTGGTAAAGGAAAAGAAAACGTCATTTTCAAGACAATGTCAATGTATGGAACTATAGATTCTTAGGCTAGATAAGCAAAATAAGCCAGACACATGCACTGGATATTTTCTCTAATATGGAAGTTAGTTTTTTTAAAAGAAGAAGATGACTTCAAAAGAGTGGGCAGATAATTGTAAAAAGGTTAGGGGTCTGTTTAGGGATGAGGAGGATGAAGGATGGTGTTGCAGTCAGGCTCACGTTGCTGGAAGAAATCACCTGACCAAGAGCAGCTTTTTGGGGGGTGGGGGAAGGGTTTGTTTTGGCTTACAGGCTTGAGGGGAAGCTCCATGATGGCAGGGGAAATGATGGTATGAGCAGAGGGTGGACCTTACCCCCTGGCCAACATAACGTGGACAACAAGAACAGGAGAATGTGCCAAACATGGGCAAGTGGAAACTGGCTATAATATCAGTAAGCCTGCCCCCAACAATACACTGCCTCCAGGAGGAGTTAATTCCCAAATCTCCATCAGCTTGGAACCTAGCATGCAGAACACCTAAGTTTATGGGGGACACCTGAATCAAACCACCACAGATGGTGAGACAGAATAGTTGAATATATATGACCCGAACATGATATATGCATTATGCAAACATTAAATGGAATCCCATTGATATGCACGATTCATATGCATTAATCAGTATATTAATCAGCATAACAAAATGATCTACTAAAAGTTCAGTGGCTGCCAAGCTATTTGCTCAGCTTTTTTGCTTATGGTCCATGAATTTAGCAACTGTGTTGCTTTTCCCAGTATTCTGCTTTTCCGATGTTCAAAACACATTAAAACTGGACTTCCCAGGGCACATACAACAAAATGCAATGCACCAACATGGAAATGTTGATGAATAACATGTTGAGGTGTTAACATGACATGAATTAACACAGATAGTTGAGAGATGTCCAATCAAATTCGCAATGCGTTTGTTGGATAATGATTTGTGAAGTTGAGGGTGCATTCTGTTTCAGGAGAAAATAAAACTAATAGCTTGGAACCAAAATTTCAACCAAAGCTAAAAGTTGAAAGTAGGAACAGAACATAGAAAATGACTTAAAATTGTAATTTACAGTCCATCATGCCTTGTCTCAGTGAAGACCTGCTCTCATATTCAGACATAATGACAAGGGGACTTAAGGTTTAGATATTATCTGAATGGGAAAGTAACTCCCTCATAATAGATTTTTGCCTTTTAGATAAACTGTAAGACAAGAAAGAACAAAAACAGAAATGGAATCAGATGGCCCTCCCACCTGCCAAGTTTCTTCTTCTTAAGTGAAGTTGTCAGAGTTTATTTATTTAAGACTGAAGGTAAATTATTAGATGATGGGAGAAATTAAACTACACTTTATTATACTGGTAGTTGTATGAAAATACATTTACTGTGCAAAAATAATATGGCTTTAGTGCACAAAGCCTCCAGTAAAATACCTGTGAATTTGCTCACATACATGCACATAGCAAAGGCAACAATCTCTTCTGTTATAAGAAAACAGCACAGTATAGAAGTGTAATTTGGACCTAACAAACTATGCATGGGATTTTTCTTGGTGTATGTGTGTGTCCAGGCTTGTATGTGTGATTTATGGGTACATACATGCTACAGCATGCATTTGGTGTTCAGGGGATAATTTTGGGTGATCCTCAGCTTCCACTAAATTCAAGGCAGTGTCTTTCATTTTTTCACCAATGTAGCTGACCCAGAAGCTTCCAAGGAATTCTTCTTTCTCCACGCTGTTCCACACTATAAGCAGAGGCTCGTGCCTTTTGTGTTGGCTGTTTGGATCTGAAGTCAGGTCTCACACTTGTGCAGTAAGTGCTTTATCCACTAAGCCATCTCCCCAGCCCACACTGGTTATTTTTTTTTTTTTAAGAAAACAGAGAATTTTAAAAATTAAAAACTGTAGACTTAATATAGGTTTATATCTAATTATGTAGGTCTATCACAGTCTTTTGGTACAAAGGACCCACATTTTCTCTATCTAATACATTTCTACAGCGTTTCACGTGCTATAAAATGTCAGTTCTTATTATGAGCCACATTTGTTTAACCTAAGTGCTGAGTCAATTGAATCATAGTCAGAGAAAAGACAAGATGGTTGTTTAGATGGAGTCTTTCCCACCCCTTTATTTATTTTTAAAAATATTTTTATTTATTTTTATTTGAGAGAGACAGAGAAAGAGGCAGATAGATAGAGAATGGGCACGCCAGGGCCTCCAGCCACTGCAAACGAACTTCAGATGCAGGCGCCACCTTGTGCATCTGGCTTAAGTGGGTCCTGGGGAATTGAGCCTCGAACCAGGGTCCTTGGGCTTCACAGGCAAACGCTTAATCACTAAGCCATCTTTCCAGCCCATCCCTTTCTTTGCCTCTTTAATATGTCTGGTGAAAACTACAGAAGCAATCCATTATTGTATTTTTTTAAAAGTCCTGAGAGTTGTTAAAATAGGACATTTATTCCTTGTCTTCACCTGACTACAGAAATAAAGGGCAAGAACATGAGACAAGTTCTAAGGGCTCACACTTTTGTTTTATACACCTGTTTTCTCCCATTTGTAAACCTCATAGATTACTTCATGAACAGTGACCAGTCAGTAAACTCTTCACCATGGTAGCAGACTAAACTGCCTCCAAACCATCAGAGGTGGTATATTAGGGTATGACTTTTTTTTTTAATAGAGACTACAGAAGATTGTAAAGTCATAGACTGGACTGAGATCTGAAAAGTGATGCTGATTCCAGAATGCTGGAAGAGCAAGAGAAGTTGTCTTGAACACATCTACATTTTCGCCACCTGGATTTTGAACCTCTTCAAAGTTGCAATCTCACCTCCTTCTTCGCTTCTTGGAGCTTCACCATCGTAAGTAGAGAGGACGCTATGGAGATTGTATTGATCCATGGCCATGCAAAATTGTATTAGGGAAATGCACTTTCCTACAAGAAGGAGCTGGGGAAATTTTCAAAGACCTCCTGGTTTGTCAAATCAATGAGAGAGTGAATAAACGACTAACGAAAAAAAAAATTCAGATTGAAGGGCAATGCAGTCAAGCTACCTTAACGTAGCCAGTATTTTTGTCTATTCAAATGTGTTTGCCCTAGAGCCAAAGAGGCAGCTGTGTTCTGCTGGGTGATGTATGAAGCAGAAAGAACATTGTCTAATTTTTATATCCAGTTGAGCCTGAAGTACCTTGCAGTGGGGAGGGAGGTGGCACATCTCACTCCCACTCATGAACTCTTATTCATGCAAGAATCACTCTGCTATTCCGGAAACCTTAATTCCATTAACCCTTCCACCACAGGGTGGTAAAGTAGAGGGAATTGTAGTCTAATTAAAATCAGTTGGTTGCATAGCAGCAAAGGTGGGCTTTTTTTTTTTTTTGAACTTTGTTTTATTTGGAGGAGTGGAAGCATTTTATTCATTTTTGTGTTGCTTTTGTAGGCAGTGAAATGTTTTCTGGCTTTCTTCGTGTACATTTATTTCATTCTAAATTTGCTCTGGAAGCCACAATTAGTGCTTATACAAATAAGGGGCTGCCATAGGATTTTTATTTAGCTATCTTCATGGATAGATATTCTCACTGGAAGGTCTTTCTACCTGGGCAGTGTGGCTCAGGCATCACCAAATCATGCTTCTGGAATGCTGAGAAGTTGTTTGCATTTATATTTCCTTCTTCATCCAACTAAACATTTCCATGGAACCATTCAGGAATGATGTTGAGAAGGGGAGGCAAATGCCCTCAGAAGTGAACACAGAACACTTGCTTTTGTGAAAGACCAAGAAGAGAGTGAGCCCCTGGGTTACTTGTGTCTAGATAATAGTGAGTTAACATGAGATTGACATGCCTGGACAATCAACTGGAACCATGTGTGCAGGGTGGATCTATGTCATTTATAGAGTTATAAAGGAGTGTGCAGACCCATTTCTACAGTCTTTGAACTGGGATTCTAGCACCGTCATTCCAACAAACCCATTCTTCTCGGTACATAGTATGATTGTGGAATTGAATCATGATGCCAGTTATTAAGAATCATCAAGAACCTCTCAGCTGCTGCAAACGAAATCCAGGTGTGTGCTCCCCCTTGTGGTCAAGTGTGGCATTGCACCCTTGCATCACTGCATCTGGCTAAAAGTGGGACCTGGAGATTGGAACTGGGTTCTTAGTCTTAGCAGGCAGGTGCCTTAACCGCTAAGCCATCTCTCCAGCCCACAAGATAATTTTTTTAAAAAAATAGTTTATTTATTATTTATGTGCAAGGCAAAAGAAGGGATGTGCCAGGGTTTCCTGCCACTGCAAATGAACTCTAGATACATGCACCATCTTGTGCATCTGGCTTATATGTGGATACTGGGGTCAGGCCTTCCAGCTTTGTAAGCAAGCACCTTTAACTGCCAAGCCATCTGCCCAGCCCCTAAAAGGTAGAAGTGGGCATGCACAAGAAACACTGAAATTTTCATAGGCAGAAGTCCTCAATGTTCAGGTTTCTGGTGTCTTTTCCTCTGAATTGGCCCAGAGTGGGGATCCCACCTGTATCACATTCTCTGTTTTGAGGTCTGGGCCAACATCTGTGATTGGCCAAGAAAATAGTTCTTACATTGAACAGATTTCTTGCTCTTAATCACACCCTCCCAATATGAGTCTCTGCCAACATCTAGAAGTAGGTTCTTGGCAGGACTTTCTCCTCAAATCCTTGGATCTGATTTTGGTCCTTTCTCATTTGCTGCATTTCCACTGTAAAATGGTCACAAACCATCTTAAGAGGTTCACTTTGAAACTCTGTTTCAATATCCCTGCCAGAAATTCTCTTTCTTTCTGTTGGGTCAGTGCCAGCCATTCTATTCAGAGTGCATGAGGACGCCATGGAGAGTCTGTTAAACTGATTGCTAGGCTGCCTCCCAGAGCAAACAACTGGAATGCTGAGAATTTGGATCCTGAATATTAGTCATTCAACTGCTTTGAGGTTCCACTGAGAGACAACCACCTGAGGCCCCTACCTGGTCAAGAAAACCATCTTCCCTCCACTCTTGTCTCCAGATCAATGGGCTGGTCATATGTGTAAGTCTCTCTAGTTTGACCATTCATTCTCTTGGCACTGGGCTCTTCTAGTCATGATTTGGTAAGCTCTCCTCCTTCCCAGCCAGGATGGGAAGGGGGAAGGACTTCTTATCTGCCTGGGTATTTTCTGTCTTGCTTCCTATGTTTTTTATTATTATATTATCATTTTAATAGTTTATTTTATTTATTTATTAGAAAGAGGAAAAGAGAGAGAGAATGGGCAAGCCAAGGTATTGAGCCCGTGCACATGAACTTCAGATGCATGTGTCATCTTGTGCATCTGACTTACGTAGGTTCTGGGGGTCAAACCTAGGTGCTGAGTTTTCTCAGGCAAGTGCTTTAACCATGAAGCCATTTCTCCAGTCCCCTACAATTATCTTGTTTCTAGGTTCTTTCTCACTTCATTATCCATATAATTTTTTTTCTAACTGTTTTCTCTTACCATCCAATCTTTGAGATTTGTTCTATGTGAAGAAGGGCTTGCAATTTCACACTTTGCTTCCCATGTGTGTGTGCACATGCATCTTCTGAGTCTTTTTGTCTGGACTCTCATGTTTTGCCTTAGGTGTGTGTGTGTCCTTTCCAAAGGTCTCTGCCCTGGAGATTTCCCTGTCCTTCTGTTCCACCTCTTCCTTGGATACTAATTCTCTATAAAATAAACCTCATAATTCATAATTCATTCTTCTCAGAATCTGTTATTTTTTTCAATTTTGTGCTAAAATTGAATAAAGGTCCAAAAGTTAGGTTTCAGAAGCCTGGGGTCTACATACTTCTTCCTTGAGCCCCCAAATCTTGCATCACCTTGAGGCCCCACTACATAAAGGTTCCCCCAAGACCCAGTAGTCTCAAGCTAAGGATCTAGCATTCACAACATGAATCTTTGGACAACTCCAGATCCAAATTCTAGAAACTCTTTTCTTAGAAATGTTCTCCAATTTCATAAAAGTCAGTAGAAGATGCATCTTTATGCTGGTGAAATTCCATAAAAATACCACGATTGCTGTTTGAGGACCCTGTTATGAATGATTTGAAGGTCGGATGACTGAAGTTAAGGGCTCCAGGCACATATTTAGCTGCCCTTCCTCCTAAAGGAATCCACACTGCTCATCCATCCATCTTGGAAGCTTTGAAAGAACCAGGAGGATGAGCAGGACTATGGTTGCAGGAAGTAGGAAGGAAGCTGAGCTCTTATTTGGGGATCTGTGGGAGAGAATTCTAGCCCTGACTCCAAGCTCTTTCTCTCCAGCCCATTTTGAGTATTTTGCTACAAGCAGCAAGATAATGTAAAGGATGAATAAAAGCAGTTTTATAAAGACACATGTCACTTAATCCTATTTCCTAGCAGCAGTCAGCTCTAAGCCAAAGTCAACACTAATGGTGTATGTGCTTGTATAATCCAAAACTATTTAGACTTGTTTTTTTAAAAAACAAGTTTACTTGTGTTCCTAAATGTTTCCATTCTAAAATTTGCTTGTGGGCTGGAGAGATGTATCAGCAGTTAAGGCACTTGCCTACAGGCCTAGGGACCCATGTTTAATTCCCCAGCACCCACGTAAAGCCAGATGCACACAGGCACATGCATCTGGAGTTCTTTTTTGGTGGTTGTAGGCTTTGGAATGCCCATTTTCTGTCTGTCTGTCTGTCTGTCTGTCTGTCTTCTCTCTATCTCTCTCTCTGCTTGAAAATAAATAAATAGTGGCTGGAGAAATAGCCTAGTCATTAAGGTGCTTGCCTGCAAAGCCACAGGACCCAGGTTCAATTCCCAGGACCCAAGTAAGCCAGAGGCACAAGGTGGAACATGTGTCTGAAGTTCATTTTCAGTGACTGAAGTTCCTGGTATGCCCATTCTCTTTCTAACTGTCCCCCCTCAAATAAATAAACAAATAAAAATAAACTATTTAAATAAATAAATAAAACATTAAAAAGATTGTCTTGAAATATCTAATTAATATACTGATAGATAAATCTGGTTTTGTACATTAAAAAAAAAAATCTAAAAGTAGGGGCTGAAGTGATGGGTTAGCGATTAACATGCTTGTCTGAGAAGCCTAAGGAACAAGGTGTGATTCCCCAGTACCCATGTCAG